>JBBGZY010002124.1:0-137500 GCA_037952925.1 Lithobates clamitans | reverse complement strand
CTGCCGGTGGGACTTTTTTATGAAAGCCGACCGCCTGCAGAAAAAAATGATACCGCGGTTATGGCAGCAAGCTGCAGCCATAACCCCCGGTATATAACTGTAAATTAATGACATATATTTATAGTTAGGCGGTCGGCAAGTGGTTAAGCTCCTCCCATGTATAAGCCCGCCTATCTCCCGCCCATCGCTTTACAGAAACACCCACTGCAAGCCTGCTGTCAGCTTTCATCTGGTTTGTAGGAATTTAGCAGGTGACTTCGGATGGGAATACATAAGCGAACTGTTTATATAACAATATTTTCGGGGTTCTTCTTTAAGCCGGCCCCTGGCTGCATAATGAGCCCCCCCCCCCGGACGGCGTCGGGAGCAGCTGCCCCGGCTGAGAGCCACTTGATGTTTCCTGGTTGCCCGGAGCCCTTATTTACATGTGTAACGTGCTTGTAGCCATATTGTAATGAGCCCTGGAATATCTCGCCCTCATTTGCATGGCAATGAGGTGTCCGGGGTTATTTCAGGCTGTGGACTTTGCAGCTGCACCGCCGCCACCCCGATTCGGCGCTCTTCCTCCATTGTTTGCCCGAACGTCAGTTGCCCCGACAATCCGGCGTTGCCATGGAAACCTCAGTGGGAGCTGTGACCCGTCACCTGGTTCCTGTTAACCCCTCCGGTGCTGGATTTCTGCAAGAAAAAAAAAAAAATCCACGTAGGCGAGATAACCGGGCGCCGTCACCAATAAACGACACCCCCGCTTGGCACCAAGGCCGCCTACCATGTCAAGTTTTGTATCATTCATTTGCTACATTGTTGCATTGTTGATTGGTTGTGGTGAAGCAATGAAAAACAACGTACAGCAAGAATCCTATTGTATGATCGCCTTGAGATCGCACAACCGCCGTGTGTAACCATGGGCGACTTACACCTTAGAATAGGTTGTTTAGGACCGGTGACCCCCTAATGCTCCATAGCTTTAGTAAAATAAAGAGGATTGTCCAATCAGGTTGTAACGTATATGGCCCACTCCTTCCATTATTATTATTATTATACAGGATTTATATAGCGCCAACAGTTTTTGCGAAGAGCTTTACAACATGAGGGCAGACAGTACAATTACAATACAAACCAATACAGGAGGAATCAGAGGGCCCTGCTCCTTAGAGCTTACAATCTAGAATCTGTGTTGCCTTTTTTTTTCCTGCATGTGAGCGGGCACACAGCTCAAGGAGAGCAAGCTTCTTTGATTACAGCAAACTCTTCACTAGTCACAATGTTGTTTCTTACACACAAGCAATGAGGCCCCATTCACAACTCAGCGTTTTGTAGCTTGAAACTCAACGCTCCAAATCGCTAGAAAAAAAATCAATGATTCTCTATGGAGATGGTTCACATCTCTACTCCAAGTCACCTGAAGCTCAAAAAAGTTCTGGAGCTTTTTCTTTTTGTAGTTCGATTTGGGCAGATTTGAGCGCTTTTGGCGCGTTTTTATTCTCATAGAAATGAATGGAAATGCACCCTTGGCACATTTTTTGTACGCATTCACGCGTTTTTTGCAGGACTTTCTGCCCAAATGAGAAAAATAAAAAAGGATTAATATATGAACAAATAAATGTAAAATAAAAAAACAAATAGCTCAAAATCATCATAAATAAATACAATAAACTAATAATATGTAATAATAAATAATGATTAAGCCCTAACCTTAAAAAAAAATGACATTATTATTATTAAATAATGATAACATAATAGTAAATAAACACCCAAACCTGAAAAAAAAGTATTTATTTATTTTGTGTTAGGGTATTTAGTTATTTATTATTATTATTATTATTTTAAGGGTTAGTGCCGGTTCACACAGGGGCGGCACGACTTGCAGGTCGCCTCACCGAGGCGACCTGCACAGGACTTCAGCGGCGACTTGCAAAACGACTTCTGTATAGAAGTCAATGCAAGTCGCCTGAAGTCGCCCCAAAAATACTACAGAAACCTTTTTCTAAGTCCTAAGACTTGCGTCGCTCCTATTAGAACGGTTCCGTAGTACAGAACGGGAGGCGACTTGTCAGGCGGCTAGGTCGTCTGACAAGTCACCCCTGTGTGAACCGGCACTCAGGGGTTAATTATTTATTTATTATTTTTTGGAAACAAAACTTTATTATTAGTATTACAAAATG
Source organism: Lithobates clamitans (assembly GCA_037952925.1). Lineage (NCBI taxonomy): Eukaryota > Metazoa > Chordata > Amphibia > Anura > Ranidae > Lithobates > Lithobates clamitans. The sequence goes on along the minus strand of JBBGZY010002124.1, from coordinate 135,335 downwards.
ACTGTACATCCACAAAGCATATCCAGTAGTACAAAACACATACTGTATAGCATATGGAAAATCCAATAAGAGCCAGTCATGTCAAATAAAACACACACATATATATATATGGGCGACCAAGGGGCGGTAAAACCAGGGGCCACATACAGAATTAAAATTCCTCCATGAGGCGCCGGCTGTTAACCACCTCCTGCTTGCAGTATAGACAAATGACGGTGGGCAGGATTCTCCCTTGTTCTGGGACGACCTCATATGACCCCGATCTCAGTAAAGAGCTGATGACACGGCTTATTACTCATGTGATCAGCTGTGTCCAATCAGAGCTGATTACATGTAAACAAGGAAATGCCGGTTATTGGCTCTCCTTGACTCACACTGACAGTGTGTGAGGAAAAGAGAGCCAAACAGCGGCATTTCCTTACAGAGGAGACCTGTACAGGTAATCAGGGCACTGATCAGTGCGGCCCCAACAGTGCCCATCAGTGATACCAGTCTGTGCCCATCAGTGATGCAAATCAGTGCTGCCTTACAGTGCCCATCAGTGCCTGCTCATCAATACCACCCATCAGTGCCCATCAGTACCACCCATCAGTGCCCATCAGTGCCACCAATCAGTACCACCTATTAGTGCTCATTAGTACCACCCATCAGTACCACCCATTAGTGCTCATCAGTACCACCCGTCAGTGCCCATCAGTACCACCCATCAGTACAACCCATTAGTGCTCATCAGCACCACCCATCAGTGCCCATCAGTACCACCCATCAGTACCACCCATTAGTGCTCATCAGTGCCACCCATCAGTGCCCATCAGTACCACCCATTAGTGCTCATTAGTACCACCCATTAGTGCTCATCAGTACCACCCATCAGTGCCCATCAGTACCACCCATCAGTACCACCCATTAGTGCTCATCAGTACCACCCATCAGTGCCCATCAGTACCACCCATCAGTACCACCCAGTAGTGCTCATCAGTACCACCCATCAGTACCACCCAACAGTACCACCCATTAGTGCTCATCAGTACCACCCATCAGTGCCCATCAGTACCACCCATCAGTAACACCCATTAGTGCTCATCAGTACCACCCATCAGTGCCCATCAGTACCACCCATCAGTACCACTCATTAGTGCCCATCAGTACCACCCATCAGTACCACCCATTAGTGCTCATCAGTACCACCCATCAGTACCACTCATTAGTGCCCATCAGTACCACCCATCAGTACCACCCATCAGTGCCCATCAGTACCACCCATCAGTACCACTTATTAGTGCCCATCAGTACCACCCATCAGTGCTGCCCATTATTGACCATAAGTGTTGCCTATCAGTGCCCTTCAGGGCCGCCTCATCAGCGCACATCAGTGAAGAAGAAAAATTACTTATTTACAAAATTTTTTAACAGAAACTAACAAAAACTTTTTTTCCTCTTCAAATTTTCGGGTCTTTTTTTTCCCGTTTTTTTAGCAAAAAATAAAAACCCCAGAGGTAATTAAATACAGCCAAAAGAAAGCTCTATTTGTGATTAAAAAAGTAAGTACAGTGTTGCATGACGGCGCAATTGTCATTCAGTGTGACAGCGCTGAAAGCTGAAAAACTGGCCTGGGCAGGAAGGGGGTAAAAGTGCCCGGTATTGAAGCGGTTAAAAGAATAAAAGTAAAGAAAATGTGTGAGTTTCTATAAAGAAGGATAGAATTCAGTCTTGACTGTCTGATGGCATTCTGCAGATTGGCCTCCAGGTGGAGCTGCAGGCCGCCTGGCTGTGGTGTCCCTCGGCTCTGTAATACAGCGGGAGGTTCCTGGCCAAGGATGTGAGCGCCCATTTGGCGGCGTTTTGTGTTCCCACAAGAAACACTTTAAATGTGGATAATGAACACCTTACCGCATCGCCGGCTGCCGCCACACCGGAGGAAAGAAATTCCATTGTCTGTATGGGGAAACGATCATGTTGGGACTTGTGAGAGTGAGAACTGGAGCGGTGATATCGTTCATGTTCACCGAGTTCTGCGATTGGCGGCTCAGAACTTATCAGCCGTGTATATTATTGATCAATAAATAGTAGAAAAGTCTGCTGCAGGCAGGAGGAAGCATTTCCTCACTCTCCCCTCCCCCAGTGATCAGTCTGCTGCAGGCAGGAGGAAGCATTGCCTTAGTCTCCTCTCTCCCAGTGATCAGTCTGCTGCAGGCAGGAGGAAGCATTTCCTTAGTCTTTTCTCCCCTAGTAATCAGTCTGCTGCAGGCAAGAGGAAGCATTTTTTCAGTATCCTCTCCCCCGGTGAACAGTCTGCTGCAGGCAGGAGGAAGCATTTCCCTAGTCTTCTCTCCCCCAGTAATCAGTTTGCTGCAGGCAGGACGAAGCATTTCCTCAGTCTCCTCTCCCCCAGTGAGCAGTCTGCTGCAGGCAGGAGGAAGCATTTTCTCAGTCTCGCCTCCCCCAGTGATCAGTCTGTTGCAGGCAGGTGGAAGCATTCCCTTAGTCTCCCCTCCCCCAGTGATCAGTCTGTTGCAGGCAGGTGGAAGCATTCCCTTAGTCTCCCCTCTCCCAGTAATCAGTCTGTTGCAGGCAGGTGGAAGCATTCCCTTAGTCTCCCCTCCCCCAGTGATCAGTCTGTTGCAGGCAGGTGGAAGCATTCCCTTAGTCTCCCCACCCCCAGTAATCAGTCTGTTGCAGGCAGGTGGAAGCATTCCCTTAAGCTGGCCATACACCTATAGATTATCTGCAGATTTTCTATGGTTAGATAGAAAAAGTGCAACAGATCTCTCCATGTTCGCTATACTGTGTGGATGGAGGAATCTCCCACTTTTTCCATCTAACCATAGAAAATCTGCAGATAATCTATAGGTGTATGGCCAGCTTTAGTCTCCCCTCCCCCAGTGATCAGTCTGTTGCAGGCAGGTGGAAGCATTTCCTTAGTCTTCTCTCCCCCAGTAATCATTCTGGAGTCTGGAGCTCCCTCCCCCGTCACATTTTTTTCTCTTGGTCCAGGAAAATGTGTCAGATAGAGGAATGAGGCAACAATCAGAAATTACACTTAGTGCTCTGGATTAAAACAAGTACACACTATAGGGGGATATGCTTTGTTCAGATTTCATGTCTGAGCAGAAAGATGCAACAAAGTTTCTTTTTTCATCCATATTTTTGAATCTATGGATAGAAAATAGACGACTCCTATAACTCCGAGGTGACCGGTCCTCTTTGACGTTTGGCAGAGCCTGCGCCCGCAGCAGCTGGTTGGCTGTCTCGGGCAGGTGGGCACTCTGTTCACTTGGCACAAAACTGCTAATTAATCTGAACTTCATCGGAGTGCCGGGACCCGGGCCGTGCCAAGTTGAGGAGGGGGGGGGGGGGGGGATGACTCAGGACAGTCCAGGGTGCTGAGTCTGCTAGAAACCTTCCCCGAGTCCCCCCCACCAAACACTGCATTATGTAATGTGGCTTTATCATTCTTTTATTGCTGCGTGCGGCCCCCCGCCATATGCTCCTTTGTTCTGCGCTGCCTTTGTTATGGCTCGCCGTGGCACAGCGGGGCAGAGTGATTCCCCTCGGGGGCCCACCGGCATTCTCTCTGCTAGTTCATAACCTGACACTGACATCATTCAGTGCCCTATGACTGTACTCAGTGCAGGCATGTACAATAGGGGCCCATTCAGACCTCGGCGACCCCATGCATCGCAGTAATGCACGCGCGTCGCTTGGAGGCACATGAGTAGTCTAGGAACGCATCCAAAAAAAAAATAAATGCATCATTTCTGGCAATGCAGCGCACCACAGCGCATGATAGAGCGTTAGTTACTGTGCGGAAACGCATGTGTGTTGGAGCTGTCATTAGTGCGTTGGGGCATCAATCAACTAACATGCATTGCTGGAACGCATGTGTTATTGAATGCATTGCCACGATGCACCACAGTGAAAAATGGTGTTATGTCCTGCAATATTCAGAGTCAGGCTCCATTCACACAAGCGCGTTTTTTGATGCATTTTGCATTTTGCAGAAATGCACGGGAATTTTTTAACATGGGTTCCTATGGAACCTTTTTGTACCTCTGCGTTTTTGGAAAGGGTCAGGGACTTTTTTTCATGCAAAATGCAGCGTTTTGCATGTAATAGAATTCAATGGACCAGCATCAAAAACGCAAGTGCAGCGTTTTTGCAGCGTTTTTGATGCGTTTTGCGTTTTTGGCGTTTTTTTTTTTTTTTTTAACTGTATACAGTCTAAAAAAACTGTAAAAGAAAAAAATGTAAAACGCGGCAAAAACGCCACAAAAACGCTGCTCAAAAACGTGGCAAGCATCACAAAAAAAACTCCAAAAACGCTCAAAAGCAACATGCATAGATGTGAATCGAGCCTAAGGACCAGTTCACACCACATGCAGTGCAGCGTGGTTTTTTTTTCTGCATCAAAAACGCATGGAAAGTAGGTTAATATGGTTCCCAATGACATAGTTCACACCAGTGTGGTCAGTTCCAGAAAAAAAAAAAAAGTAGAACATGCTGCATTTTTTCTGCATTGGACTGTACTGGAACGTGGTAAAAGGCATCAAAAATGCACCGGAATGCATCAAAAAATGCAACATACCCCACTACAGTGGAAAAAAAAAAAAAAGAAGAAGAAAAAAACAAACATCTGGATTGCATCCGAAAATGCATCAAAAATGCACCAGAACGGATCAAAAACGCATTAAAGGGGTTGTAAACCCTTGTGGTTTTTCACCTTAATGCAGTGATCTCCAAACTGCAGCCCGGGGGCCGGATACGGCCCTCTGCTCGCTTTTATCTGGCCCTTGGAGCACTTTTCTTCCCACTGATACAAGACACTATTCCTTACACTGACACCAACAACGGGGCAAAATTCTTGCTACTGACATCATGAACAGGCCACCATTTCTCCCATTGACACCATTGATGGGGCACTATACCATCCACTGACACCAATGATGGGACACTATTTCTCCCACTGACACCAATGATGGGACACTAATTCTCCCACTGATACCAATGATGGATCACTATTCTTCCAACTGACAACAGAAATGGGGCACTATTCATCTCACTGACACCAATGATGGGGCACTAATCCTCTCACTAACACCAATGATGGGTCACTAATCCTCTCACTAACACCAATGATGGGGCACTATTCCTCCCACTGATACCAATGCGTCCCTTTAAAATCAGTAAATGTGTTCACACTGGGGCGGTGCGCTTCCGTCACGGCGAAAAACATTCCTGCTTCCAGCATCTTTGGAGAGCTAAAAAAACCTGCACAAAAAGCGCACCTTCCCATTGAAAGCAATGGAAAATGCGGCAAAAACGCGATCACAATGCGTTTTTGGTGCAGTTTATGAGTTGGCCAATTTGTTGTTGGGTAGATTAACTACCTCCCATCCGTATAGACGAATGACGGGGCGGGCGGGATGCTCTCTCGTTCTGGGATGACGTCATATGATGACGCTCCAGTCTCACCACACCGGGGTGAGACACGGTGCGACCCCGATCTCTATAAAGAGCTGACAACGCGGCTCTTTACCCATGTGATCAGCGGAGTCCAATCACAGCTGATCACATGTAAAGAAGGAAGTGCCGGTAATCGGCTCTCCTCTCCTCACACAGGCAGAGTGCGTGGAGAGGAGAGCCGATCAGCTGCATTTCCTCACAGGGGAGACATGTATATATAATCAGTGATCAATGATTATCAGTGCAGCCCCAACAGTGCCCATCAGTACCACCTATCAGTGCTGCATATCAGTGCCGCCTCATCAGTACCCATCAGTGCTGCCTCATCAGTGCTGCATATCAGTGCCGCCTCATCAGTGCTGCATATCAGTGCCGCCTCATCAGTGCTGCATATCAGTGCCACCTCATCAGTGCTGCATATCAGTGCCGCCTCATCAGTGCCCATCAGTGCCGCCTCATCAGTGCCAATCAGTGCCGCCTCATCAGTGCTGCATATCAGTGCCGCCTCATCAGTGCTGCATATCAGTGCCGCCTCATCAGTGCCCATCAGTGCCGCCTCATCAGTGCCCATCAGTGCCGCCTCATCAGTACCCATCAGTGCTGCCTCATCAGTGCTGCATATCAGTGCTGCCTCATCAGTGCCCATCAGTGCCGCCCCATCAGTGCCGCCTCATCAATGCTGCATATCAGTGCCGCCTCATCAGTGCCCATCAGTGCTCTCCTCACTGATCTCTGCAATGTATAATTTCAGCTCTCTGCCCCCCCCCCCTTTTTTCTGTCATCTCAGACAAGCTTTATAAATTCTGAACTTTGAATGGCTGTAGAGGAGACTGCAGATAAACAGGTACAACTTATGTAGGAGGATTTGTTTCATCTCTGTGTATCATCTGAAGCCAGTCACTTCACTGGGTATATGGAAGGGTTTACAACCACTGTAACCCCTTCACACTGTCCGCACACATATATGGAAGTGGGCTTTGTTCCGTGGGGGCCACATGTATGCTTTGTGCTGGGAGCGTGCCTCACAGAGGCCGGCTCTCACTGAAAGTACCAATGATCAGGACCCGGTGTCTTGTCAAATACAGTCCCCTATCATATAGTGTCCTCCCTGTACTGCGCAGGCGCAGTACGGAGGACAAACGAGACGCCGAAAGTCTCCGAAGTTTAACAGCTGATCATCAGCTGTACACGGCGCCTGCGCTTTTATTCTCACCCTGTGTCCAGGTTCATTCCCTACTATCCAAGTGGACATAGAGTGAGAATATATAGTTGCCGAGCGAAGCGTGGCGAGCGAAGCGAGCCCGCGAGGGGCCCTCTTACACTGCCATCGCTAAGAACTGCCGAAGCGCCGTGTACAGCTGATGGTCAGCTGTTCAACTTCGGACATTTTCGGCATCTCCTTCTGCTCCGTACTGCGCAAGCGCTGCGCCTGCGCAGTACGGAGCGGACACTATCCGATAGGAGGACACTATATGGCAGAACACCGGGACTCTCTCGGTTTCTGGGTCACCTGATCGCTGTGATAGCCCCTGATTGGCTATCACAGTGATCAGTCACTGTGAGCCCGCCCCCTGCGTTTACTTCCTTTTCTGAATACATTGTATTTTCCTCTTCTTGCAGGAGAGGAAAATGTAAACAAACAAAAGTATGTGATATTAAAAAAAATAAAAAAAATAAAATTAAGGTTTGCCAGGGTTAGTGTTAGTGTCAAGGTCGGGTCAAAGGTCAGGGTCAAAGGTCACGGTCAGCATATTTTGGGTGGGATTAAATTTTTTTTTTTAAATTTATTTATGTCAGTGTGTTTTAGGTAGAATAAAAAAAATGCAGGATGCGCACCATTATCTGTGGGCTGTACTACGGGTGCAAACAACAACTAACGTATACATATGTCATATCGCTGCGATCATCAGGAGCAGGAGAATTTATTTTGGGTTGTTTTTTGGTGGTAAATTATGATAATAGCAAGAAATATGCAGCTAAATTGAAAAAAATATATATTTTTGTTTTACTATTTTGGGACAGTTTACCTTTGATAATAATAATAATAATTAAAAAAAGGAGATATCTATTACTATTTACCACCAATTGAAAGCCCAATTTGTCCTGAAAACCCCCCCCAAAGTATTATACACCTGGGTGCACAGAGTACTTGTGGTGATATGTATTGTTTACCCCCTTTTTGCAGGAGTTCAGCAGTGCCATTAATTCTTAATGGCACCCCAACACACCTTGCTAATGCGCTCACATAATCGCATACCGAAAACGCATGGTATCTAATTACCATGCGTTTTAGTGCCTCATGATTTAAAAAAAAAAAAGGGGGGGGGGTCATGCACTTCTTCTGTGATTTTTTTGCGCTTTAGTGTACATCGGATAGGTCACATCCGGTCCGGCTCCTTCCGCGTTCCACTCTGGTTACTGCGGCCCCTGGTTGGCGACCTTCTCTCATCTACTGGGCACGCCATGCAGAAGAAGTACCGAGCCCCACAGGGAAGACTAGGGGATACCCTCAACATCCTGCCCAGATTATTAGATATGCCTATCTGTTCTTCACACATGGGATTTGCCGGAACTTCACTCACTCAATAATAAACATATTTAAAGAGGAGTTCCGCTCCCCCCCCCCCTATGCTTTCTAACTGGCCCAGCGGGAGAGGAAGGAGGAGGGGGCCGAACTTCCAAGGGTCTTCCACGCTGTCTCCCCCGGAAGTTGGGACGGGTGTTCCCCCGCTCCCCACTGAAAGATGCCAAATGTGGCACCGGAAGGGCGGGGGGAAACAGATAAGCGAAGCGCGAAGCTTCCACTTTTGGGTGGAACTCCGCTTTAAAATAAACATAGTTTTTTTTTTTTTTTTAATACTGCACTTCATTTGGTGGCCCCTTGCGTATAGGGTAACCTATTCTACAGAGCGATTTCAAAGCCACAGATCAATGCGATCTGCACCCGATTTCATTGTGACTTCGTTTAACAGGAGTCTATGAAATCGGTAAAAAAAAGTAGTGCAGAAACTGTTTTCATAGTCGCTGTGATATGAGCTTTGTGCCAATTTGAATGGTTCCATTGGCGGCAATAGTGTGCGACTTTTCATGCAATTTGGAACTGTCAAATCACACACAATGGGGCTTAATACCACTTTATGTTCAGTAATAATCAAAATTACAACAAAAAACAAATATTCTTGCGCACGGGTTTGTTAGCTTGATGATCCAAAAGTTCATAATGGACAATAAATTTCAGCCTTGCTGCCCTCCAGGATAGGGATATCCTAGTAGTTGAACAAAAAACAAAAAGAAAGGGGGCGCACCAGCCTAGTGCATTATCCTTTAGTACATTTATTCAAAAAACATAGATAAAAACTACTCACAAAAGTAGAAAGAAAATCACGCTTATAGCAATCATATGGCAGTCTATCGACTGATAGCGGTTTCCAGGCTCTTGAGAGAGGACATACGAACTGCTTCTGGCTGACGCGTTTTGGAGGTGTCCCGTCTTCCTCAGAGCCCTCAGAGATACCTTTGAAACGCGTCAGCCAGCAGCGGTTCGTATGTCATCTCTCTAGGACCTGTAAACCGCCATCGGTGGATAGACTGCCATATGATTGCTATAAGCGTGATTTTCTTTCTACTTTTGTGAGTAGTTTTTAACTATGTTTTTTTGAATAAATGTACTAAAGGATAATGCACTAGGCTGGTGCGCCCCCTTTCTTTTTGTTTTTTATAATCAAAATTACTATGAAAGACTGTAAGGTATGAACTTCCCCGTTGCTCTGTTTGGACGGTTGGATAATTGGCTCGGTGTTTAGGTGTGTCTGGGCTATAAACCAGATATACACAAAGTTGTCCTTTACATTTTTTGATGAGACCAGGGGCCACAAGGAAGCAAGTAGAGGGCCACTTGGGGCCCGTAGACTTCAATCTGACATAGGGGGTGATTTACAAAAACCGGAGAGTGCAAAATCTGGTGCAGCCTTGCTTAGAAACCAATCAGCTTCCAGGTTTTATTGTCAGAGCCTAATTGAACAAGCTGAAGTTAGAAGCTGATTGGCTATCATGCCCAGCTGCACCAGATTTTGCACTCTCCAGTTTTAGTAAATTAAACCCAGAGGTGATTTTTACACACAATCGATGCAATGATTTGCAGCCTATATACTATGTTGTTTTGTGATGTCCATTCACTCACTGATCCCGCCCACCTTACCGATATTCCCCTTCTTCATCGCCTGCGACGATTGCCCTGCGAAGTTTATGGCGCGGTGATGGGGAGGTGACGTCACTGACGAGGTCTTCATTTACAGATATAGTCCGATGATTGAACAGCCTCCAGGCGTTGGAGGGAGATAGATCAATCGGTAATTGGACGCTGGACTTTTATTAACACCCCATAAAGATCAATCTGCTCATCAATGTCATTTGTACAGAACACACGGCGATGACCTGCTGACCTTTGGGAGACATTAACACAGATGTGGGAGGAGACAAAGGATCATGGTGTCGATGTACAAAGCATTATTTACTCTGAGAGTGATTAATGAGAACCACCGGGATCAGCAATTATTGTCCTAATACAAGAGGCATGTGCAAGAAGGAGCTTCCTGTGATAAAGACCAGTCTATGCTGCTCTGTCTCCATGGGCAGGGTGACTGGTCTTGTCTCCGCCCCCTCTCTTTCTTCAGTTAGCCTGTAGTGGGTGGGGCCTACTGAGGCACTCCCACAGCTCTGCATCAATGGTGTATGTAGTATTGAACACCACAGATCATGTATGTAGTATGGAACACCACGGATCATGTATGTAGTATGGAACACCACGGATCATGTATGTAGTATGGAACACTATGGATCATGTATGTAGTATAGAACACCATGGATCATGTATGTAGTATAAAACACCATGGATCTTGTATGTAGTATAGAACACCATGGATCTTGTATGTAGTATAAAACACCATGGATCTTGTATGTAGTATAGAACACCATGGATCTTGTATGTAGTATAGAACACCATGGATCGTGTATGTAGTATAGAACACCATGGATCTTGTATGTAGTATAGAACACCATGGATCTTGTATGTAGTATAGAACACCATGGATCTTGTATGTAGTATAGTACACCATGGATCGTGTATGTAGTATAGAACACCATGGATCATGTATGTAGTATAGAACACCATGGATCATGTATGTAATATGAAACACCATGGATCATGTATGTAGTAAAGAACACCATGGATCATGTATGTAGTATGGAACACCTTGGATCATATATGTAGTAAAGAACACCATGGATCATGTATGTAGTATGGAACACCATGGGTCATGTATGTAGTATAGAACACCATGGATCATGTATGTAATATGGAACACCATGGATCATGTATGTAATATGGAACACCATGGATCATGTATGTAATATGGAACACCATGGATCATGTATGTAGTATAGAACACCATGGATCATGTATGTAATATGGAACACCATGGATCATGTATGTAGTAAAGAACACCATGGATCATGTATGTAGTATAGAACACCATGGATCATGTATGTAGTATAGAACACCATGGATCATGTATGTAATATGGAACACCATGGATCATGTATGTGGTAAAGAACACCATGGATCTTGTATGTAGTATAGAACACCATGGATCATGTATGTAATATGGAACACCATGGATCATGTATGTAGTATAGAACACCATGGATCATGTATGTAGTATAGAACACCATGGATCATGTATGTAATATGGAACACCATGGATCATGTATGTAATATGGAACACCATGGATCATGTATGTAATATGGAACACCATAGATCATGTATGTAGTATAGAACACCATGGATCATGTATGTAATATGGAACACCATGGATCATGTATGTAGTAAAGAACACCATGGATCATGTATGTAGTATAGAACACCATGGATCATGTATGTAGTATAGAACACCATGGATCATGTATGTAATATGGAACACCATGGATCATGTATGTAGTATGGAACACCATGGATCATGTATGTAGTATAGAACACCATGGATCATGTATGTAGTATAGAACACCATGGGTCATGTATGTAGTATAGAACACCATGGATCATGTATGTAATATGGAACACCATGGATCTTGTATGTAGTATAGAACACCATGGATCATGTATGTAGTATAGAACACCATGGATCTTGTATGTAGTATAGAACACCATGGATCATGTATGTAGTATAGAACACCATGGATCTTGTATGTAGTATAGAACACCATGGATCTTGTATGTAGTATAGAACACCATGGATCTTGTATGTAGTATAGAACACCATGGATCGTGTATGTAGTATAGAACACCATGGATCATGTATGTAGTATAGAACACCATGGATCATGTATGTAATATGAAACACCATGGATCATGTATGTAGTAAAGAACACCATGGATCATGTATGTAGTATGGAACACCTTGGATCATATATGTAGTAAAGAACACCATGGATCATGTATGTAGTATGGAACACCATGGGTCATGTATGTAGTATAGAACACCATGGATCATGTATGTAATATGGAACACCATGGATCATGTATGTAATATGGAACACCATGGATCATGTATGTAATATGGAACACCATGGATCATGTATGTAGTATAGAACACCATGGATCATGTATGTAATATGGAACACCATGGATCATGTATGTAGTAAAGAACACCATGGATCATGTATGTAGTATAGAACACCATGGATCATGTATGTAGTATAGAACACCATGGATCATGTATGTAATATGGAACACCATGGATCATGTATGTGGTAAAGAACACCATGGATCTTGTATGTAGTATAGAACACCATGGATCATGTATGTAATATGGAACACCATGGATCATGTATGTAGTATAGAACACCATGGATCATGTATGTAGTATAGAACACCATGGATCATGTATGTAATATGGAACACCATGGATCATGTATGTAATATGGAACACCATGGATCATGTATGTAATATGGAACACCATAGATCATGTATGTAGTATAGAACACCATGGATCATGTATGTAATATGGAACACCATGGATCATGTATGTAGTAAAGAACACCATGGATCATGTATGTAGTATAGAACACCATGGATCATGTATGTAGTATAGAACACCATGGATCATGTATGTAATATGGAACACCATGGATCATGTATGTAGTATGGAACACCATGGATCATGTATGTAGTATAGAACACCATGGATCATGTATGTAGTATAGAACACCATGGGTCATGTATGTAGTATAGAACACCATGGATCATGTATGTAATATGGAACACCATGGATCTTGTATGTAGTATAGAACACCATGGATCATGTATGTAGTATAGAACACCATGGATCTTGTATGTAGTATAGAACACCATGGATCATGTATGTAGTATAGAACACCATGGATCTTGTATGTAGTATAGAACACCATGGATCTTGTATGTAGTATAGAACACCATGGATCTTGTATGTAGTATAGAACACCATGGATCGTGTATGTAGTATAGAACACCATGGATCATGTATGTAGTATAGAACACCATGGATCATGTATGTAATATGAAACACCATGGATCATGTATGTAGTAAAGAACACCATGGATCATGTATGTAGTATGGAACACCTTGGATCATATATGTAGTAAAGAACACCATGGATCATGTATGTAGTATGGAACACCATGGGTCATGTATGTAGTATAGAACACCATGGATCATGTATGTAATATGGAACACCATGGATCATGTATGTAATATGGAACACCATGGATCATGTATGTAATATGGAACACCATGGATCATGTATGTAGTATAGAACACCATGGATCATGTATGTAATATGGAACACCATGGATCATGTATGTAGTAAAGAACACCATGGATCATGTATGTAGTATAGAACACCATGGATCATGTATGTAGTATAGAACACCATGGATCATGTATGTAATATGGAACACCATGGATCATGTATGTGGTAAAGAACACCATGGATCTTGTATGTAGTATAGAACACCATGGATCATGTATGTAATATGGAACACCATGGATCATGTATGTAGTATAGAACACCATGGATCATGTATGTAGTATAGAACACCATGGATCATGTATGTAATATGGAACACCATGGATCATGTATGTAATATGGAACACCATGGATCATGTATGTAATATGGAACACCATAGATCATGTATGTAGTATAGAACACCATGGATCATGTATGTAATATGGAACACCATGGATCATGTATGTAGTAAAGAACACCATGGATCATGTATGTAGTATAGAACACCATGGATCATGTATGTAGTATAGAACACCATGGATCATGTATGTAATATGGAACACCATGGATCATGTATGTAGTATGGAACACCATGGATCATGTATGTAGTATAGAACACCATGGATCATGTATGTAGTATAGAACACCATGGGTCATGTATGTAGTATAGAACACCATGGATCATGTATGTAGTATAGAACACCATGGGTCATGTATGTAGTATAGAACACCATGGATCATGCATGTAGTATGGATGTTCTTGTTTGATACCAATTAGATCATTAGAGCTTCTTGTCTTCTTTTTGTATTCAGTTTTAAATTCAATACAGAATGTCCAACAACTTTTCAGCTTTACATGGAGTGGCCAGTGACACCATGATACTATACAAAACAACATGTGATCCCCTGACCGAGTCTGCGTCCCATTAGACGATCGGACTGGCCACCCCGGTGATTTATGTAAGGTGATAGGGAGCGTACAGATCCATAGAGCACCGATCAATACAGGAAAGAATAATCTTTGTCTGCCCCGGGGAGCTCGCTGTACGGTTTGCTCACACAGTGCTTGCTCATCAAAAGCGCCTTGTAAGCTGCATTTATCCTGCAGGGATGGGATGTCGGTGGCAGGCCTCGTGCTTCTCCATTACGTGCTGAAGGATGACCTGTTTTCCTAAGACGGCTGATTACTGGAGATAAAACACTGCAGGTCTCCTCAATGCCATGCTCTTCTCCTACACCTGTGGAGGGGCTCTGTAGGCCTTAGCCTAGGGAACCAGAGATTTACACATTGACCTCATAGCTGTAAAGAAATAAATATCCAGTGCAGTCAGCGTTGTATCTTTTTATTTTTAAAGGCTTATTGAAGTTTTGTAAAGCTGCCACATACATGAGTAATTTAGTCTGAGAAGGTGATGTTAAACTGACTATAAGGTCAAAAGTATGTGAACCCTCCTCCAAATCAGGTGATTCCAGTAAAGGGTACTGCTAATTGTACAGGCAATTGTACTTCTATATGTAAGCTTAGACCCATCCCCACCTTTCATGCCAAGAGTCAGCCTGTTACACATGTTCCCCAGCAACTCCTGTGTCCCCCATGCCCAGCACCTTAACCTTTCTCAGGCCTCATCTCAGAGTCTCTGTGACTCTTTCTTCCCTTGTCTGCAAATGTGCCCTATGCCTCTAAGTGCATCCCTGTGTCCCCAGTGTCTCCAAGTGTGCTCTATGCCCCCAGTGTCTACAAGTGTGCTCTGTGCCCCCCAGTGTCTCTACGTGTGCTCTGTGCCCCCCAGTGTCTTCAAGTGTGGTCTGTGCCCCCCAGTGTCTCCAAGTGTGGTCTGCGCCCCCCAGTGTCTCCAAGTGTGGTCTGTGCCCCCCAGTGTCTCCAAGTGTGGTCTGTGCCCCCCAGTGTCTCCAAGTGTGGTCTATGCCCCCTGTGCCTCCAAGTGTGCTCTGTGCACGCCATGTCTCCAAGTGTGAGCACCCCGTGTTTCCAAGTGTGCTCTGTGCACCCTGTGTCTCCAAGTGTAAGCACCCCATGTCTCCAAGTGTGCTCTGTGCACCCTGTGTCTCCAAGTGTGCTCTGTGCACCCTGTGTCTCCAAGTGTGCTCTGTGCACCCTGTGGCTCCAAGTGTGAGCACCCCATGTCTCCAAGTGTGAGCACCCCATTTCCTCAAGTGTGCTCTGTGCACCCTGTGTCTCCAAGTGTGAGCACCCCATGTCCTCAAGTGTGCTCTGTGCACCCCGTGTCTCCAAGTGTGAGCACCCCATGTCCTCAAGTGTGCTCTGTGCACCCCGTGTCTCCAAGTGTGAGCACCCCATGTCCTCAAGTGTGCTCTGTGCACCCCTTGTCTCCAAGTGTGAGCACCCCATGTCTCCAAGTGTGAGCACCTCATGTCTCCAAGTGTGCTCTGTGCACCCCATGTCACCAAGTGTGCCCTATGACTCCAAGTGTATACCTGTGCTCCCAGTGTCTCCAAGTGTGAGCACCCCATTTCTCCAAGTGTGCTCTGTGCCCCCCATGTCTTCACGCTCAGTTAGTCTCAGTTCTATAACTCAAGTGTGAGCACCCCATGTCTCCAAGTGTGCTTAGTGCCCCCAGTGTCTCCAAGTGTGAGCACGCCATGTCTCGAAGTGTGAGCACCCTGTGTCTCTAAGTGTGCTCGGTGCACCCCATGTCTCCAAGTGTTCTCTGTGCACCCCGTGTCTCCATGTGTGAGCACCCCATGTCTCCAAGTGTGCTCTGTGCACCCCGTGTCTCCAAGTGTGCTCTGTGCACCCCGTGTCTCCAAGGGTGAGCACCCCATGTCTCCAAGTGTGAGCACCCCATGTCTCCAAGTGTGAGCACCCCGTGTCTCTAAGTGTGCTCGGTGCACCCCGTGTCTCCAAGTGTTCTCTGTGCACCCCGTGTCTCCAAGTGTGAGCACCCCATGTCTCCAAGTGTGAGCACCCCATGTCTCCAAGTGTGCTCTGTGCACCCCGTGTCTCCAAGTGTGCCCTATGGCTCCAAGTGCATACCTGTGCCCCCAGTATCTCCAAGTATGAGCACCCCATTTATCCAAGTGTGCTCTGTGCACTCTATGTCTCCAAGTGTGAGCACCCTATGTCTCTAAGTGTGCTCTGTGCACCCCGTGTCTCAAAGTGTGCTCTGTTCACCCCGTGTCTCCAAGTGTGCTCTGTGCACCTCGTGTCTCCAAGTGTGCTCTGTGCACCCCGTGTCTCCAAGTGTGCTCTGTTTACTCTATTTCTCCAAGTGTGCTCTGTTTACTCTATTTCTCCAAGTGTGCTCTGTGCCCCCCATGTCTTCACGCTCAGTTAGTCTCAGTTCTATAACTCAGCCCTGTGCAAATATAATAAAAGTGTACACTGCGCTAAATTGAAAAAATATATAGTGTGGAGCAGCTACTTACAAGGTGACAACAACCAAAGAAACATGTGAAAATAAAAAGTAGCGCATAGATTGTGCCAAGTGTTCAATCAAGAAAACAACTGAAAAAAACAAATATCCACAAAAAATAAACATAACAGCGAAAAAACTTATAAGTCTTTCAATATAGGTGAATAAAGTCCTATCGGTGAATGGGGAACAAATAACATGGAATGTCCCACTGAAAACCATGCGTGGATACGGGGAGGCAGATGTTATAACACGGGTGAATCAACAAATCGTCCCCAAGTTGTATCTCACAATGACATGCGACTTGGTAAAGATGGTGTGTAAGAAACTCTTACCAGATGCGATGGACTCCCTTGTCAGCGACAGGGAGTTACTCGAGCAGGTTGCCTCTCAGGGCCAGTGAACGGACATCACAGCTCTGCGAACTTTCTGGGTCAAACTCTGCGCGGATCTCCCGGGGCCGCCAGGTGGGTCCTCCTAAAGGATGGCCGAGGTGCGGATCAGAGGGAACAGTGCGGAGGCAGATTCTGTGACAGGCTGGAGGCAGATTCTGTGACGGGGCTAGAGGCAGATTCTGTGACGGGGCTAGAGGCAGATTCTGTGACTGGGCTGGAGGCAGATTCTGTGACTGGGCTGGAGGCAGATTCTGTGATGGGGCTGGAGGCAGATTCTGTGACGGGGTTGGAGGCAGAATCTGTGATGGGGCTGGAGGCAGATTCTGTGACGGGGTTGGAGGCAGATTCTGTGACTGGGCTGGAGGCAGATTCTGTGACGGGGCTGGAGGCAGATTCTGTGACGGGGCTGGAGGCAGATTCTGTGACAGGGCTGGAGGCAGATTCTGTGACCGGGCTGGAGGCAGAATCTGTGATGGGGCTGGAGGCAGATTCTGTGACTGGGCTGGAGGCAGATTCTGTGACTGGGCTGGAGGCAGATTCTGTGACCGGGCTGGAGGCAGAATCTGTGATGGGGCTGGAGGCAGATTCTGTGACTGGGCTGGAGGCAGATTCTGTGACGGGGCTGGAAGCAGATTCTGTGACGGGGCTGGAGGCAAATTCTGTGACAGGGTTGGAGGCAGATTCTGTGACGGGGCTGGAGGCAGATTTTGTGACGGGGCTGGAGGCAGATTCTGTGACGGGGCTGGAGGCAAATTCTGTGACAGGGTTGGAGGCAGATTCTGTGACTGGGCTGGAGGCAGATTCTGTGACTGGGCTGGAGGCAGATTTTGTGACGGGGCTGGAGGCAGATTCTGTGACGGGGCTGGAAGCAAATTCTGTGACGGGGCTGGAGGCAGATTCTGTGACGGGGCTGGAGGCACATTTTGTGACGGGGCTGGAGGCAGATTCTGTGACGGGGCTGGAGGCAAATTCTGTGACAGGGTTGGAGGCAGATTCTGTGACTGGGCTGGAGGCAGATTCTGTGACTGGGCTGGAGGCAGATTTTGTGACGGGGCTGGAGGCAGATTCTGTGACGGGGCTGGAAGCAAATTCTGTGACGGGGCTGGAGGCAGATTCTGTGACGGGGTTGGAGGCAGATTCTGTGACGGGGTTAGAGGCAGATTCTGTGACGGGGCTGGAGGCAGATTCTGTGACCGGGCTGGAGGCAGATTCTGTGACCGGGCTGGAGGCAGATTCTGTGACGGGGCTGGAGGCAGATTCTGTGACCGGCTGGAGGCAGATTCTGTGACTGGGCTGGGGGCAGATTCTGTGACGGGGCTGGAGGCAGATTCTGTGACCGGCTGGAGGCAGATTCTGTGACGGGGTTGGAGGCAGATTCTGTGACGGGGTTAGAGGCAGATTCTGTGACTGGGCTGGAGGCAGATTCTGTGACGGGGCTGGAGGCAGATTCTGTGACGGGGCCGGAGGCAGATTCTGTGACGGGGCTGGAGGCAGATTCTGTGACGGGGTTGGAGGCAGATTCTGTGACGGGGCTGGAGGCAGATTCTGTGACGGGGCTGGAGGCAGATTCTGTGACGGGGCTGGAGGCAGATTCTGTGATGGGGCCGGAGGCAGATTCTGTGACGGGGCTGGAGGCAGATTCTGTGACGGGGCTGGAGGCAGATTTTGTAATGGGGCTGGAGGCAGATTCTGTGACGGGGCTGGAGGCAAATTCTGTGACTGGGCTGGAGGCAAATTCTGTGACGGGGCTGGAAGCAGATTCTGTGACGGGGCTGGAGGCAGATTCTGTGACGGGGCTGGAGGCAGATTCTGTGACGGGGCTGGAGGCAGATTCTGTGACGGGGCTGGAGGCAGATTCTGTGACGGAGCTGGAGGCAGATTCTGTGACGGGGCTGGAGGCAGATTCTGTGACAGGGTTGGAGGCAGATTCTGTGACGGGGCTGGAGGCAGATTCTGTGACGGGGCCGGAGGCAGATTCTGTGACGGGGCTGGAGGCAGATTCTGTGACGGGGCTGGAGGCAGATTTTGTAATGGGGCTGGAGGCAGATTCTGTGACGGGGCTGGAGGCAAATTCTGTGACTGGGCTGGAGGCAAATTCTGTGACGGGGCTGGAAGCAGATTCTGTGACGGGGCTGGAGGCAGATTCTGTGATGGGGCTGGAGGCAGATTCTGTGACGGGGCTGGAGGCAGATTCTGTGACGGAGCTGGAGGCAGATTCTGTGACGGGACCGGAGGCAGATTCTGTGACGGAGCTGGAGGCAGATTCTGTGACGGGGCTGGAGGCAGATTCTGTGACGGGGCTGGAGGCAGATTCTGTGACGGGGCTGGAGGCAGATTCTGTGACGGGGCTGGAGGCAGATTCTGTGACGGGGCTGGAGACAGATTCTGGGGAGCTGCGTTGCTCCTTAATTTGAAAAGTCTGTAATGAAAGTGATTGTTAATCTTTACGGTTTGGCACCGAGGATTAGGGAAGCTTCGCTTCCACATAGGAAGTGTTTGGATGGTTTAGCGATTTTTTTTTTTCCATCTCCTTTGAGTGTGATATTTTTGGCAGCGGGGGAAGGCCGAGCCGTCGAAGGTAAAGAGGAGTCAGACATTAAGGCGGCGCCCCGCTGGGCAGAGGGAGGCGGGGGACAAGCAGTCACAGTCCCGCTGCGGGCGCTCGAATGAAATAATTGCTTCCTCTTCAGACGCTGGCAGGTAGGGGAGATGAAACGTGGAGACATCACAACACGCTCAGCTACTCATCACCGGATTGTTGTTGACCTGGAGGCCGCCGGGAGCTGATGTGACAAGCCGGGCGGACATGGCGCTTAGAAGATGAGAGCCAAGTGTGTGAAAAAAAAGGGGCGTTGTGTGCTCAGAGGGCGGTGAGGTCAGACGCAGTATAAGTTTAAATAAAAACCCAGATAAACCTCCAGCAACCTCACTGAAAGGAAGCAATTTGTACCCGAAAGACAAAGAAAAATCTGCAGAAAAATATAGACCCGGGATCGGCAACCTTCGTTGTGTCCCCTTCACCCGCATTAGACAACCGCTGCGCCAGGGAACAGTAGCGCAACCTAGGCCTAGATCGTTCTCAATTCCAGTTCTTATAGTTGTACTGCTAATGGCACGTTGTATAATAATTAATGGGTTTAACTTTCCATTAGCAGTACAGCTATGAGTGGGAAAAATGATTAACTGGTGCACACAAGACATGTTCAACCCCCAATGCATGCACTTCATAACTCAGATCAGGCCCAATGCATGCACTTCATACTCCGGATCAGCCCCAATGCATGCACTTCATACTCCGGATCAGCCCCAATGCATGCACTTCAGATCTCGGATCAGCCCCAATGCATGCACTTCAGAGCTCAGATCAGCCCCAATGCATGCACTTCAGATCTCAGATCAGCCCCAATGCATTCACTTCAGATCTCAGATCAGCCCCAATGCATGCACTTCATACTTCAGATCAGCCCCAATGCATGCACTTTATACTTCAGATCAGCCCCAATGCATTCACTTAAGATCTCAGACCAGCCCCAATGCATGCACTTCATACTCCAGATCAGCCCCAATGCATGCACTTCATACCTCAGACCAGCCCCAATGCATGCACTTCATACTCCAGATCAGCCCCATTATCATTGAAAGTGAAAGTAAAAGAAAATTCCAAATTTTGGGAAATTTTCCAATAGGGACACTAGTCCTAGTCACCTGGGGTTCCCCAAGATATTCCCTTAATTTGCAGGGATTTCCTCTCACTTCCTGTTTGGTTGTGGGACAGGAAGTAAAGGGAAATCTCCACAATGGGACACAGATTGTGAAAAAAAAATTTGACCCTCCCTTACAAAAATGACAAAAAAAAAAGAAGTTTTGCCTATAAAGTAGTTTTATTTTAAATAATAATAAAAAAAAAAATCATATGTTGAATACGATCGATACAATTACCAGAATACAATATGTTTCTTAATAGTTGACCTTTAAAGTGGGCTGTAAAAAAACAAGAAAAAAACAACAAAACAAAAACAAAAAATGTAGGAATCTGCAGAGATAAGGAGAAAAACATCAATAGGCCTGTAAAATAAAATAAAAAAATATAAAAAGTATAATTTATTATTATTCATAATAACAAATAGTATAGAAAAAAATGCATATTTGAATGGGATCAATACAATTACAAGAATACAGTATGTTTCTCCATTTTGTTGGTCTTTAAAGCGGGCTTCAAACAAAAAAAAAAAAAACAGATAAAAAATTGTAGGGTTTTGGAGAGGAATGAACAAAAATATAAATAGAATTACACAAACAGTAAATACCGCGCTGTGATACAATAACCAATTGATGGTGTTTGACAAAATATCAAAAATAAAAATAAAACGTACACCTAGGAAGCTGCTGCTATAAGTGAATTATATATATTTATTTAACTATAAGTTATTATTATTTAAAAATATAAATAGCTCTGCAAAATAAAAAAGATAATACTAAAAAGTATACTAAAAAGTATAGCTCATTATTAATATTATTGATAATAATAATAATTATAAAAGCAAAAAAAAAGGAATTGATATGTTGAATACGATCCATACAATTGCCACCGTGTAGAGGGGTTGACTTGCTAAAATTGGAGTGTGCAAAATCGGGTGCAGCGGTGTATGGTAGCCAATCAGCTTCTAACTTCAGCTTGTTCAATTTAAGCTTTGACAATGGAACCTGGAAGCTGATTGGTTTCTATGCAGAGGTGCGCCAGATTTTGCACTCTCCAGTTTTTAGTGACTCAGCCCCAATGTTTCTCAATAGTGGGCCCTTACAGCGACCTTAGTAGAAGAGTAGCGACACGGCCCTCGTTTTCCTGCCTTTCTCCTCCAATGCAGCTAGCGCGTTCTACCGCACTCTGCGGTAACAAGGGGCACCAACCTTGATGGCATCAGAATAAACTGCCATTTATACCGACTCGTACTGCCATTTTTTTTTACAGGGCCTTACTATTCCATACCGTTTTTGCCGAGCGATCGGCCGTATTTTGTTACATTATATGATTGCGAATGTGAAACCTCTTTCATTGTGACTGGACTTGTTTAGACTAAAATTTATTCCGAGCCGCCGCGAACGTGCCCAGTACACGCTGTTAATATGCGCAAGGCTCTGACCTCTTTTTAATAGTCTCGGAGATTCAGCGGTAATGAAGGCGGTTTAATGACCCGTGAGGGGAAGCGCTTGTTGTAGCACGGCGACCGCAGCACGCTGTACTTTTTTTTTTTTTTTTAACATTGCGCCCTGTGAGCTCAGGCGGGGAGAGCGCTGCGGTGTGAAGCGTTCAGGTGAGGAGCCCTTGAAGTGACGCTAATGAAGATGGATCAGAATTTGTGCGCATAGGCCTAGAGAAGGAGCGGCGTTCTTCTCCTCTGTATTCCGCAGCCTAAGATGCTATTACATTTCCGTCTCTCCCAGGAAAACAAATGATCCATCATCTTAATGGCACCGAATCCTAACCTCTCTAATGGGGCCCCGGGTGACCTTGGGGCCTCTGTACATGTCTGCCCCTGACTGAGAGTCTCACAAGTATCTCCGGCCTCAGATATAAAATTATTATTGCTGACAGGTTGATGACACTTTTGTCACATGTAATATGGTAATTCTGGTGGCCTGGAAATGTTTAGGCTTCTAGGTTCCAGAGCTACTGAAATCCTTATGTGGTTAGTTGATGGGGGGGTGGGAGCAATGTTCTGCAGATATCTAGAGAAAACAACAATGATAATCTGCTTAATATATACTGTATATACAGTAGGGAAAATAATCATTTGATCCCCTGCGTATTTTGTATGTTTGCCCACTTACAAAGAAATGAAGGGTCTTTAATTTTTATCATAGGTGTATTTTAAATGATAGAGACAGAAGATCAACCAAAAATCCAGGAAAAACACAATACAAATGTTATAAATTGGGTTGCAGTTCAGTGAGTACAATAGGTATTTGATCCTCAAGCAAAACATGACTTAGTACTTGGTGGAGAAACCCTTGTTGGCAAGAACAGAGGTCAGACGTTTCTTGTAGTTGGTGTGACCAGGTTTGCACACATCTCAGGAGGGATTTTGGTCCACTCTTCTTTACAGATCTTCTCTAAATCCTTAAAGTTTCTTGGCTGTCGCTTGGTAATGCAAAGTTTCAGCTCCCTCCAATTATTTTTTCCTTAGGATTAAGCTCTGGAGACTGGCTAGGCCACTCCATGACCTAATGTACTTCTTAAACTACTCCTTTGTTGCCTGGGCGGTATGTTTTGAGTCATTGCCATGCTGGAAGACCCATTCACGACCCATCTTCAGTGTTCTGGCTGATAGAAGATGATTCTCATCCAAGATTTTACATCACATGGCCCCGTCCATTGGCCCGTCAATGTGGGGAAAATCAGCCTATACCTTTAGCAGGGAAACAACCCCAAAGCATCATGTTTCCACCTCCATGCTTGACTGTAGGGATGGTGTTCTTAGGGTCATAGTCAGGATTTTTCTTCTTCCAAACACGGCAAATGGAGTTAATGCCAAAGAGCTCAATTTTGGTTTCATCTGACCACAGTACTTTCTCCCAATCCTTCCTTGAATCATATAGATATTCATTGGCAAACTTCAGATGGGCCTGTACATGTGCCTTCTTGAGGAGGGGGACCTTGCGGGTGCTGCAGGATTTTAATCCATGGTGGTGTATTGTGTTACCAATGGTTTGGTGACTGTGGTACCAACTGCCTTGGGATCATGTGCAAGCTTCTCCTGTATAGTTCTGAGCTGATCCTTTACTTTTCTCATGATCATCCTTACCCCATGAGGCAAAATCTTGTATGGCGCTCTAGACAGAGGATGATTGATGGTTATTTTGTCTTTATTCGATTTGCAAATAATCGCTCCAATAGTTGTCTCTTTCTCACCAAGCTTCTTGCTGATTGTCTTGTAGCCCATTCCAGCCTTGTGCAGTTCTACAATCCTGTCCCTTCCGTCCTTTGACAGCTCTTTGGTCTTGCCCTTGATGGTGAGGTTTAGGCTAAGTTCACACCTAGGGGTTCTTGGGTGTTTTTCCGTTCTAAGCCACAGCTCTAAAAACACCCAACAAGACAAATCCCATTAATTTCAATGGCCCCTGTTCACATCTGAGTGTTCTGTCATCTAAAGCAAAACGCCCGTCGCTCAAAAAAATCCATGAGCTTTTTTTTCTAGTCAGCATTTATCTTCCTCCAAACACATGGAGTCGAGTTAATGCCAAAGAGCTCAATTTTGGTTTCATCTGACCACAGCACTTTCTCCCAATCCTTCTCTGAATCATTTAGTTGTTCATTGGTAAACTTCAGACGGGCCTGTACATGTTCCTTCCTGAGGAGGGGGACCCTGCGGGTGCTCCAGGATTTCAGTCCATGGCGGCATATTGTGTTATCAATGGTTTGTTTGGTGACTGTGGTCCCAACTGCCTTGAGATCATTCACAAGCTCCTCCCGTGTAGTTCTGGGCTGATCCCTCACGTTTCTCATGATCATCCTCACCCCATGAGGCAAAACCTTGCATGGAGCTCCTGAGGGCGATTGATGGTTATTTTGTATTTCAACCATTTGTAAATAATCGTGCCAACAGCTCTCTCCTTCTCACCAAGCTTCTAGCCGATGGTCTTGTAGCCCAATTCAAGCTTTTTTGGCAGCTCTTTGGTCTTGCCCATGATCTTGAGGTTTGAATAGAAGAAAGAGATTCTGTGAACAGGTGTCTTTTATACACATAAGGAGTTGTCGTTAGAAGCACCTTCCTAAATTGTCAGGACTAATCTATGTACCACATGAGCACAAACTGTAGCCAGTCTGTGGGAGCCAGAATTATTGTTGGTTGGTAGAGGATCAAATACCTATTTTACTCACATGATACAATTTATAACATTTGTATTATGTGTTTTTTCTGGATGTTTGGTTGATATTCTGTCTCCATCATTTAAAAATAAACATATAATAACACTTATAGACTCTTCATCTCTTTGGGCAAACTTACAAAATTTGCAGGAGATCAAATAATTATTTTCCCCATTGTATGTATCTACTGGGGGGGGGGGGCTGCAAAGCAATGTTCTGCAGATCTCTGTAGAGATTAGTGATGGAATAATCTGCAGAATATAGAGAAGGGACAGAGCAATGTTCTGCAGATCCCTGCAGAGGTCAGTGATGGAATAAGCTGCACAATATATCAATTTGTACCTGTCAGGGGGAGATGGGACGGGACGGAGCAATGATCTGCAGGTTTCTACAGAGGTCAGTGATTGAATAATCTGCAGAATATCTCAAAATGTATCTGTGAGGCGGTAGATGGGATGGAGCAATGTTCCGCAGATTGATGGAATAATCTGCAGAATGTTATGTATCTACCAGGAGGAGGATAGGACAGAACATTTTTCTGTGGATCTCTAGGGATGTTAGTAATGCAATAATCTGTAGAGTATATTGGTATGTATCCATCCAGGGTAAATGGGACAGAGCAATGAGTGACAGCGTGTCAGTGATGGAATAATCTGCAGAATATCTCAATATGTAGGAGATGGAGATGGGACGAAGCAATGTTCTGCAGATCTTTAGGGGGTCACTGATGAAATAATCAGCAGAATATTATATATGATCATGAAGGAGACAGGACAGAGAAAGCAACGTTTTGCAGATCTCTAGGGAGGATTATAATGCAATAATCTGCAGAGTATATGTCTGTCCAAGGTAAAAAGGACAGAGCAATGTTCTGCAGTTCTCTACAGAGGTCAGTGATGGAATAATCTGCAGAATATCTCACTCATGTATCTGTCCAGGGTAGATCAGACACATCAATGTTCTTCAGATCTCTATGGCAGTCAGTAATGGGGGTCATCTGCAGAAGGGATCATAAGGCACCTGCTGGGTCTTGTAGTTCCTCAGGAATACGTAGGGCTGTCTCTTTGTCTTCCTGATGATCAAAGTATAATAGGCTTATGCTGCTGCATAGCAATCTATCTGACAGTTGGAATAAGGCATCCAATCCCAAGAGCCCCCCTCCCCCACCGGCTACTTCCATCCCTTATATCCTGCGCGTTTGTCACTGTTCCTGATCTTCTGTTCAGAGGAAATCAGATAAATAATCCACAGAGAACTGAAACTGACAATGAAACATCTGCCGGCTAATCTGCCACCCAGATGTGCACCGAGCGCGTCTCTCTGTAGAAGTATGTACACATTTCTACCTGCCAGAGGAGCCCAGAGCACGGGGACTGCGGGGGGGACATCGGGGACAGGTTTTTGGCACTTTGTATTTAGATTGAAAATGTAACACCATAGAAGCCATATAGCTTATCCATTCACTAGAGACTGGTGACATCACTGAGAATGCGGCCTATCCATTCACTAGAGACCAGTGACATCACTGAGAATGTAGCCTATCCATTCACTAGAGACCAGTGACATCACTGAGAATGCAGCCTATCCATTCACTAGAGACTGGTGACATCACTGAGAATGCAGCCTATCCATTCACTAGAGACCAGTGACATCACTGAGAATGCAGCCTATCCATTCACTAGAGACCAGTGACATCACTGAGAATGCAGCCTATCCATTCACTAGAGACCAGTGACATCACTGAGAATGCAGCCTATCCATTCACTAGAGAGCGGTGACATCACTGAGAATGCAGCCTATCCATTCACTAGAGACCGGTGACATCACTGAGAATGCAGCCTATCCATTCACTAGAGAGCGGTGACATCACTGAGAATGCGGCCTATTCATTCACTCGAGACCGGTGACATCACTGAGAATGCGGCCTATCCATTCACTAGAGACTGGTGACATCACTGAGAATGCGGCCTATCCATTCACTAGAGAGCAGTGACATCACTGAGACTGCAGCCTATCCATTCACTAGAGACCGGTGACATCACTGAGAATGCGGCCTATCCATTCACTAGAGACTGGTGACATCACTGAGAATGCGGCCTATCCATTCACTGGAGACCGGTGACATCACTGAGAATGCAGTCTATCCACTCACTAGAGACCAGTGACATCACTGAGAATGCGGCCTATCCATTCACTAGAGAGCAGTGACATCACTGAGACTGCAGCCTATCCATTCACTAGAGACCGGTGACATCACTGAGAATGCAGCAAATCCATTCACTAGAGACCGGTGACATCACTGAGAATGCGGCCTATCCATTCACTAGAGACCGGTGACATCACTGAGAATGCAGCCTATCCATTCACTAGAGACCGGTGACATCACTGAGAATGCGGCCTATCCATTCACTGGAGACCGGTGACATCACTGAGAATGCGGCCTATCCATTCACTAGAGACCGGTGACATCACTGAGAATGCAGCCTATCCATTCACTAGAGACTGGTGACATCACTGAGAATGCAGCCTATCTATTCACTAGAGACTGGTGACATCACTGAGAATGCCGCCTATCCATTCACTAGAGACCGGTGACATCACTGAGAATGCAGCCCATCCATTCACTAGAGACCGGTGACATCACTGAGAATGCAGCCTATCCATTCACTAGAAACCGGTGACATCACTGATAATGCAGCCTTTCCATTCACTAGAGACCGGTGACATCACTGAGAATGCGGCCTATCCATTCACTAGAGACCAGTGACATCACTGAGAATACGGCCTATCCATTCACTAGAGACCAGTGACATCACTGAGAATACGGCCTATCCATTCACTAGAGAGCGGTGACATCACTGAGAATGCAGCAAATCCATTCACTAGATACTGGTGACATCACTGAGAATGCAGCCTATCCATTCATTAGAGACCGGTGACATCACTGAGAATGCAGCCTATCCATTCACTAGACACCGGTGACATCACTGAGAATGCAGCCTATCCATTCACTAGAGACCAGTGACATCACTGAGAATGCAGCCTATCCATTCACTAGAGAGCGGTGACATCACTGAGAATGCAGCCTATCCCTTCCCCAGAGACCGGTGACATCACTGAGAATGCAGCCTATCCAATCACTAGAGACCGGTGACATCATTTAGACATTGTGGCATGGGTGACGTGCATTTTGTCATCGTACTTTGTGTCCGAGGCTCGTGGCTTTCGAAAAACCAAACCCACCAGCCCTCGCCATGGATATTCGCTTACGCGGGCTCCTCGGCATAGCAGCTGGAGTGTAAACAGCCTGGGGGAGATTAGCGCGATGATGTGTTGTGTTTGTGGCGTCCCAGGGGAAGGTCATTAGCTGTGTGTGGGGCAGGTCTGTGAATGTCGCTCAGTTAATAATAGATGAAGCAGCTCGTTCCAGGTAACATGTCCCGACCATCGCAGAACGCCATTAACCCCTGACACCCCGCGCAGGTCCCGACCTGACACTCCATCCAATTAGGCTGATCTGAGCTGAAGAGGCCGACGTGTCTACAAACCCCCCCCCCCCCAACCCCCGTCCGTCCATCATCCGGCGGCCAGCCGCAGTTTTGAATTTCATCATTTAAATGGGAGAACGCTTCTGCGCTCTTCTGGGATTTTAAAAAGGTCAGAATTAGGAAGGAGGAAAAAAAAAATGTCTTCTGTATAGCAAGCGGCAACCTCGGATGAAAGAACCATATAGGTTATCTATAATTGGATGCCAAGATCCCCCGGAATATATATATATACATGAAGGAGAACCTTTCATCCACCTCCGTGTTCATTCTGAGAATGATGAGGCCGCGTGTTCAGTGTAATTACACCAAAGTCTTCATAAACCCGATCACATCAAATTTAACACGTTAATGTCACTTCAGTGGTCATTTCCAGTCTTTTAACCACTTCCAGTCTGGGCCCATTCTGACATTCCTCTCCTACGTGTAAAAAATAAAATAAAAAATTCTAGAAAACTACTCAGCACCCCCAAACATTTATGGTTTAAGCAGAGGCCCTAGAGAATAAAATGGTGGGTGTTGCATATTTTAAAGAGTTTGTAAACCTTTGATTCAAAATAAAATAAAAACAACAAACCTGTCAATACTTACCTGCTCTGTGTAATGGTTTTGCACAGAGCAGCCCTGATCCTCCTCTTCTCTGATGCCCCGCCGGGGCTCCTGGCTCCTCCTCTTCATCAGGTGCCCCCAAGGAAAGCCTCTTTGCATGGAGGCACCTGTGCGGGCTAGTTTCCGAGTCCTGCCGCTGCATCTATTGACACAGACAGCAGGACTCAGCCCCGCGTGCACATTGCTGGATCGAATCGGGCTCAGGTAAGAAAAAGGGGGTGGGTCCTGGGGGGGGGGAAAACTGCAGCACAGAAGGTTTTTCACTTTAATGCATAGAATGTACAGGCAGACCCCGAGTTACGAACATCCAATTTGCGAACGACTCCTATTTACGAAGGCGGGGAGACATTCTGCTCGTGCGAGGCCATTTTTCGACGGCGGGCACTTTCGACAGAACATCGGAAAGCGACGCCTCTGCCGCTCTGCGCATGCTGTTCCGAATTACGAACATATTCGACTTAAGGACAAACCTACAGTCCTTAGCCCGTTCGTAACCTTAACCTTAAAACCTTAAGGCTTTACAACCACTTTAATGTTACACGATATTTGCGCAGCTTTTCTTTTTTTTTTTAATTACTGCATTATTTAATGGGGTAATTTATCGCATTGAACTGGTTGCTACGGGGCGGGCCGGGAAGTCGGCCGCCGAGTCCTTAACAACAGATGACTCATCAGGGTTCCCCGCTGACAGCTGAATGTGAAAAAAAAACCTGCTGGCAATTAATAAGTATGAAAAAAAAAACAGTCTGGGGCCCCCACATGCAATACCATCTGTACTGTGTATAGAACTTTCTGTAGTAAAAATGACATTTCTAAAAAAAAAAAAAAATGAATGAAATGACATTTAATTTGCCGGTAATGCAATACTATTGCCAGGAATAGAAATATGTTTTAAAAAAATGGCGTGGGGTCCCCCCCAGCCCATACCAGGCCCTTCGCCGACCCAGCATGCACCGGTCCGGTGCCACCAGGTGATGTTGCCCGGTGGCCCTGCCCTAACCTATATAAAAACTGTCAAACGGCGAAGGAGGCATTCGGCGGTCAGCTTTCCTTGCGGGTGGAGCTTTTTTTTTTTCTTTTCAGGTCGGCGGTTTGGCAGGCGGCGTGATTGACGATAAATTTACACCAAGGGACATTGTTTATTGTCAAAAACTGTCTCTGTGTTTTTATTACATATTTGACATTTTTTGGTGAATGGGTAGGGGTACAATGTACTCTATTCTCATTCACATGGGAGGGGGGGGGGCGGGATCTGGGGGCCCCCTTGTTATATGGGGCTTCCAGATTCTGATAAACCCCCCCGCCCACAGACCCCCACAACCACCAGCCAGGTTTGTGGGGATGAGGCCCTTATCTTTATCAACATGGGGACAAGGTGCTTTTGGCGGGGGCAGAGGGCATGTGGCCTCACGTGGTTCAGGAGGGGGTTGGGGGGCGCTCGCTTGTGTCCCCCCCTTTCCTGACCTGCCAGGCTGCTTGCTTTGATAAGGGCCAGGTATGGATTTTGGGGGGGGACCCAATGCAGTTTTTTTTTTAAATTTTGGCATGGGGTTTCCCTTAAAATCTATACCAGACCCCACGCTGTTTTTTTCATCATTATTAATTGTTGCCATGTTTTTTTTACATTCAGATGTCATCCGTTGTTAAGGAGGCGGCTTCCTGGCCCACTCCTTAGCAACCAGCTATTTGTCAAAAAACAGCCTGGGGGTCCCCTGACCCTCAGGCTGTTTTTTGACAAATACCGCATGTGATACCGCCAGCAAAACCCTGGTGGTAAATATCGAATGTGTTTTTCCGTTTGAGAATTGGACTTAAGAGCTTTTCTAACGATATTTACCGACACATTTTTCATTTTGTGGTAAATACCACATAATTGTTATTTTTTTGTTTGTGCATTGGACTTTATTTACTGCATGCGATAATTTATGCAAATGAGTCATATGACTGCAATATCGCATGCGGTAAACGTTAATGAATTGACCCCATAGTCAAAGGTCATCTAGGTAAGACTATCTGCCTTGCTTTACAAAGCGTTTATCAAGTAAAACAGTCTCCCTGTGTTTGGGTGGAGTTGCCCTTTAAGCACATTGAACATTAGAGGGCTGTGAATTGCGCTGTTGGGGGTCTCTGACGCGCTTTCAACAGGCGATGTGGGCAGCTGACAAGATCTGGAGGTAATTGCACCGCACTTCTCCTCTCTCTCTGTCCGTGTGCAGCACAGCACGGAGACGCTTTTAAGTAGGTCAGGAGATGGAACATCGTCCCCGATAATAGGACGCAACGCACGCTGCAAATCAATGAGCCTCAGACACTCGCCGTGACAGAACCACCGAGCCGGGTTACAACTTCATCAGGCAGTCAATGAGATAGACAGATCTCCCGCTCCGCTTTTATCTAGATAACAGATACACATCACAGGATTCGCCGCACTCCTGGTGTGTTATATATTACAGGAGTGACATCACCACTCTCCATATATAATTTATATTATACAGGAGTGACATCACCACTCTCCATATATAAGATATATTATACAGGAGTAACATCACCGCTCTCCAGATATAAGATATATTATACAGGAGTGACATCACCGCTCTCCAGATATAATTTATATTATACAGAAGTGACATCACCGCTCTCCAGATATAAGATATAATACAAGAGTGACATCACCGCTCTCCAGATATAAGATATAATACAAGAGTGACATCACCGCTCTCCAGATATAAGATATAATACAAGAGTGACATCACCGCTCTCCAGATATAAGATATAATACAAGAGTGACATCACCGCTCTCCAGATATATTAAATATTACATAGAAGTGATATCACTGCTCTCCATATATAAGTTATATTATTATACAGGAGTGACATCACTGCTCTCCAGATATAAGTTTATTATACAAGAGTGACATCACCGCTCTCCATATATAAGATATATTATACAGGAGTGACATCACCGCTCTCCAGATATATTCTATTATACATCAGTGACATCACCGCTCTTCAGATATATGAAATATAATATAGGAGTGACATCACCGTTCTCCAGATATATCTTGAGAATTGTGATATATGTTATATCTGGAGAGCAGTGATGTCACCCCTGTATAATTTATGTTATATCTTGAGAATTGTGATATATGTTATAAACATAAATTATACAGGGGTGACATCACCGTTCTCCAAATATAGGATATATTATACAGGAGTGACATCACTGCTCTCCAGATATAAGATATATTATACAGGAGTGACATCACCGCTCTCCAGATATAAGATATATTATAACAGGAGTGACATCACCGCTCTCCAGATATGATATATTATACAGGAGTGACATCACCGCTCTCCATATAGATATATTATACAAGTGACATAAATGTATCTTTTTTCGGTGAAATACATAATACAGAAAACAGTTATTTGGTAAATTGTGCTTTTCCGTCTGACATTTTGAACGCGGTGTTAACTCTTGGTTCCTCCCGTCAGGTCAGTCGGCGGGACGCGGCCTCTACGTGTCCTTTGGCGTTTGACGCTGGCCTGTAATGTCGTTACAGCGAATTAAACCCATTGCGACGTCTATGCTTCATGTAACTCCCGTGCAACGACCCAATTAATCATTGTTAATTTAATCCGGTGTGACACACAGCCTCACCGACAAAGATCAGGCCCAATTTATCCTCGCTGCTAAGGGCCAATCTAATCAGCAGCGTGAAAGCCTGGATCCATCATTACCGCCCGCCAACGCCTTAACCCCTTGCGCTACCCGACGTGCTGATTGTACAATGAATCAAATTAGAGATGCACTGCGAGCAGAGCAGGCAGATATAGAGTGCCCATGGCGTCCTGGACGCTTGTCCTTGTCTGGCATGCTGGGACTTGTTGTTCTTCTGTAGAGTCATTATTGGTGGTATAGTATAAAGAAAACCCAAAAACAAAAATCTTGTATATTGCAGTCCTGTGGTTGCCACATCTGTTTTGCTCTGCGTTGGGCGACAAGCTTCATGCTTTTTTTTTTTGAACAGCGCGATTTGCCACAATTTTGTCACGCGACAATTATGACATAATCGCACCACGTTTGGGGTGCTATTTAGAAAGTGGCGTACATAGTTTGCCCTTTCCCTCCCCCCCGCTGTTAGGCTCCATTCACTCTTCGGGATTAGGGATCGTGGGCAGAATTGCTGCGATTCTGCCTGCGATCCAAATCATGTGGCAATCACAGCACAACGTGCTACTTATGTTTGGGCGCCATTACCCAAGCACGATGCCGTTGTCGCGTGACACGTTTAAAGACCACCCACCGCATATATACTGTGGCAGGGCGGCTCTATTTCGCAAAGCAACGTACCTGTACAGGTACGTTGTTGTTTTATGCAATAGATAGCGTGGGCGCGCGCGCGCTGCACGGAGGAGGAGCCAATGCGCGTGCCCAGCGCACCCGATGTCTGCCAGCCACCCGCGATCGCTTCACCGAGGCAGAATGGGGATCTGCCTATGTAAACAAGGCAGATCCCTGTTCTGACAGGGGACAAGATGGAGATCTGCTGTTCCTAGTGATCAGGAACAGCGATCTCTGTGTTGTTCCTGTCGGCACTTCCCCCACACAGTTAGAACACACACCGAGGGAACACATTTAACCCCTTGATCGCCCCTGATGTTACCCCCTTCCCTGCCAGTGTCATATATACAGTAATCAGTACGTTTTTTTTTAGCACTGATCATTGTATTGGTGTCACTGGTCTCCAAAAAGTGCCACTTAGGGTCAGATTTGTCCGCCGCAATGTCGCAGTCCTGCTAAAAATCGCAGATCGCCGCCATTACTAGTAAAAAAAAATTAAAAATGAAAAGTCCATAAATCTATCCCGTAGTTTGTAGACGCGATAACTTTTGGGCAAAACCAATCAATATACGCTTATTGGGATTTTTTTTTTTTACCAAAAATATGTAGAAGAATATATATCGGCCTAAACTGATGAAGAAATTAGTTTTTTTGTTTTGGAATATTTATTATAGCAGAAAGTAAAAAATATTGTTTTTTTTTTTTTTCAAAATTGTCGGTCTTTTTTTGTTTATATCGCAAAAAATAAAAAGCGCAGAGTTTAATCAAATACCACTAAAAAAAAGCTCTATTTGTGGGTTGCACCACCGCGCAAGCGTCAGTTAAAGTAACTCAGTGCCGTGTTGCAAAAAATGGCCTGGTCATAAAGGGGGGTAAACCTTCCGGGGCTGAAGTGGTTAAGAATCGCGCAAAGCTTCTGGCCCCAACGCGATAATGTGAACAAGGCCTGACATCTCCTGCTGCTCTTACCAGCAAATCCCAGCTGCTTATTGTATAAATACAAGAGCTGGCTCTATGGCCCCGTTCACAGTAGCCCTTCTGATCAGTGTTTGTAAACAATGTTCAGACTTTAGATTCGGAGAAAGAAAGTGACTTTATTAATTTATTTCATTCAGCTGTGAATCAAAGCAAAGAGATATGATCTGCCTATGCAACCTGACAAGGTTTCTTTTTCTGTTTAACCCCTTTAGTTAACACTAATCAACCCTAATTAACCCCTTCTTCACCTTCTCCCACTAGCTATTTTTATTATTCATTTTTTTCAGACCAATAGAATAAATAACTTTTTTTATGTGTAGCCTTAATTTAAAAAAAAGGCCGAAAACAGGACAAATTATAAAATAATATCTATACTGTTTATCTACAACAACAATAATTGTGTTTTTAAACTTATAGCTGTCAAAGTTGAACAATCCTTTTTTTTTCTTTTTTTTTTATATATTTTTGTATTTTTGTCTACAGATTGCAGAGAGAATAAATAATTTTTTATTCAGTTCACCTTCTCCCATTAGCTATTTTATTCCTACTTTTTTTTTCAGACCAATAGTATAAATCATTTCTTTTTTACCTTTAGTCATTTAGTTAGTTTTTTTTTTTTTTTTGTGTAGCTTTCAGAAAAAAAGGCTGAAAACAGAACAAATGGTATAATAATATTTATACTGTTTATCTACAATAACAATAATTGTGATTAAACCTTTAGCTGTCAAAGTAGAACAAACTGTTTTTTTTGTATTTTTTTCTACAGATTGCAGAGAGAATAAATATTTTTTTATTCAGTTCACCTTCTCCCATTAGCTATTTTATTACAAAAAAAATTTCAGACCAATAGTATAAATCATTTATTTTTTACCTTTATTCATTTAGTTTAGTTAATTTGTTTTTTTTTGTGTAGCGTAATAAAAAAAAGTCTGAAAACAGGACAAATGATAAAATAATATTTATATTGTTTATCTACAATAACAATAATTGTGCTTTTAAACTTATAACGGTCAAAGTAGAACAAACTTTTTTTTTATTTTTTTTTTACATATTTTTGTATTTTTGTCTACAGATTGCAGAGAGAATAAATATTTTTTTATTCAGTTCACCTTCTCCCATTAGCTATTTTATTACAAAAAAATTTCAGACCAATAGTATAAATCATTTATTTTTTACCTTTAGTTTAGTTAATTAGTTTTTTTTTGTGTAGCGTAATAAAAAAAGTCTGAAAACAGGACAAATGATAAAATAATATTTATATTGTTTATCTACAATAACGATAATTGTGCTTTTAAACTTATAACGGTCAAAGTAGAACAAACTTTTTTTTTTTTACATATTTTTGTCTACAGATTGTAAAGAGAATAATTGTGCTTTTAAACTTATAGCAGTCAAAGTAGAACAAACTTTTTTTTTTTTTTACATATTTTTGTCTACAGATTGCAGAGAGAATAAATATTTTTTTTATTTAGTCCACATAATATAAATTCTCAGGTGATGAGTTAGGCCCCTGGGGATTCCTTGCTAGTGAAGAAGTCTCACTCCTCTTGCACAACTCCAGAAAATCCACAGTCCTTCTGCAGTATTAGTGATGTTACTCTGATCCAAAAAATGTAAGCTTTTTCCTTCTGTGTAATTTCCTGGTGGGCGGAGCTGGGAACACAGGTGCAGATTTTTCTAGCAGACACCCCAAAGCTCAGTGACTCCACCCCTCGCTGGCGACCTGAAAAAGGGCTGATAGTAATTGGGTGGATTGACAAGAGAAGTATATTATTCCCTCCTCTAGAGACAAGACACCGCTTTCCAGTTTCTATAGGCAAAAGACGTGGATATACAGTGTTACTGAGAGCAACAAGTGCGTCTTTCGCTTTGGCCGCACCAATGAAATGGCAGCTTGGACGCGGTCGGATGCCGTGCGCAGCACCTCCATTTTTTTATTTTTTTTTGCATTTTCACAAATAAGCTCCATTATGGAAGCCAGGCTCGCTTTATCAGACCAGGAAATGCGCTCAGCTGTTCTCCTGTCTGTACAGTGGATACATCCGCCTCGCTCATTGTTTCTGAACCGCCGCGTTCCCTGGAGGTTAGGAGGCTGGATAATAGGAAATAAAATGGCTTAATGACCTGACAAAAGCTCCGCTCACTGCAAGTGCAGCTAAAAAGGACTCGGAGACAGCGAGGCGGTGCAATGCCAGAGCAATAATGTGTGTGTGTACCCGCCTCTGTGCCCCACTTGGATACATCCATATACAAGTACACATATATATATATATATATATATATATATATATATATATATATATATACATACACAGTACAGGATTCTGAATTAGTTTGCCCTTTCTTATATATAATAATAATTGTATATAGTCTGAAATATTCTAAAATAAAATGCAATACTTCGTAGATACCAGTTAGACTTCATATAATGTACACACTTTTATTATTATACATTTATATAGCTCTGACATATACCGCAGTACTGTACAGAGAACACTCGACAAGTCTCATCAGTCCAGAGGAGCTTACACTCTAATGTTTCCCCACAGTCACACACTATTATTATTATACATCTATATTGCTATAACATATACCATAGTGCTGTACAGAGAACACTGAGCCAGTCATCTCAGTCTCTGTACCAGAGAAGCTTACACTCTAATGCCCCCCCCCCCCCCCCCCCGTCACACACTATTTTGATTATACGTTCATATAGCTCTGACATATACTGTAGTGCTGTACAGAGAACACTCGACAAGTCACATCAGTCCAGAGGAGCTTACACTCTAATGTCGTCCCCCCCCCCCCCCACAGTCACACACTATTATTATACATTTATGTAGCTCTGACATATTCCACAGTGCTGTACAGAGAACACTGAGCCAGTCAGCTCAGTCTTTGTACCAGAGGAGCTCACACTTTAATTCCCCCCCCCCCCCCCGGCAAAAACTATTATTATACATTTATATGACACATCAGTCTCTGCACCAGAGGAGCTTACACTCTAACGTCCCCCCACAGTCACACACTATTTTTATTATGCGTTCATATAGCTCTGACATATGCAATAGTGCTGTACAGAGAACACTGAACCAGTCACATCAGTCTCTGCACCCGAGGAGCTTACACTCTAATGTTTCCCCATAGATACACACTATTATTATACATCTGTATGGTTCTAATATATACCATAGTGCTGTACAGAGAACACTGAGCCAGTCAGCTTAGTCTCTGTACCAGAGGAGCTTACACTCTAATGTCCTCCCCCCCCCCTCTACAGGTAAAAACTATTATTATACATTTATATAGCTCTGACATATTCCATAGTGCTGTACAGAAAACACTCAACATGACACATCAGTCTCTGTACCAGAGAAGCTTACACTCTAATGTCCCCCCTACAGTCACACACTATTTTTATTATACATTTATATAGCTCTGAAATATACAATAGTGCTGTACAGAAAACACTGAACCAGTCACATCAGTCTCTGCGCCAGAGGAGCTTACACTCTAATGTCCCCACCACAGCTGTATAGACACAATAATATACCTGGATTAGTTCTATTCTCTAGTTTTCCATTCGGAGGGTGTGTAGTGTTTAGGTTTGTACAGCGCATTACATGACTTGGCCACTGGATGGCGCTCTCTTGCCGACAATGATTACTGGTCGGGTAAATGATGACAGTCAGTTTTATATACAGTTGCATTTAGCAGATGCACATATCAGAGTTACTGGAACGGGACGGATATAAATTTACTCCATAAGGACAGGCATGGGGGCGATATTTTAGCTTTTGACTAAATGATTACTAAACTGGTAGTAAGTGATTGAGGGAGAGAGTGTGGCAGTGTGTCCTCCGCTCCACCGATGATCCCTGACGGAACTTACGGTCAGATTTATGACCGCTCACAGCTAGTAATTGGCCGCCTGAAAATTATTTCTATAAAAACCATTGCAGAAAAATTGTCCAGCTTGCTGGCAATTATTTTGCGATGTTTCCAATTGACCCCTTTACCTATTTATAACTCCGGTGAATAATCCAGCCAGGGATTGGCGGAGCAGAGTGAATCTCCGACACAATCACTTGTAGAGGTCAGATATTGTAGAGGAATGTTTCTGTGTTGTGAGAGGAGAGCGGCGCACCTGGAGGAAACCAACGCTAAAGTCCATGCAGTGTGATCTCCCCTGGGGACTGGATCCCGGAGCAGGGACAGAGGTCTCCGACTTTCAGCAATGAAGGAATCGTACACTGGTAATAATGTGTGTGAAGATTCATCCGACACGTTTCTGGGTCCAACATAGGGTGACAACACAGGAGGACAGTTGGGAGAGAGGGACAGAGCGTAGTCACCCTATAACAGGAAGTGCCAGAACATGGACCTCAATGGCGGGATCACCAGGGATTTTTCATGGGCCGCAGATTTACACATACTGAAAACACACATTACATGGCATAGTCCTCTATTGTCTGTTGTCACCATCAGGAACCCCGCCAGAGAAATGCCATGCAGCCGTGTAGACGGGAAATGGACAGGCTGCAGAGCAGTCGGTGAAAAAAGATAAACGCAAGGATTATTTTTTCCTTTTTTAGAGTCAGAGTCCTATTCACATCAGAATATCTTCTTACATGAGAGTCCCCTTAAAACAGGGTCCCCATCACTGTTCTCTTATATCAGGGTCCCCATCAGTGTCCCCTTATATTAGGGTCCCCATCAGTGTCCCCATCAGTGTCCCCATCACTGTCCCCTTATATCAGGGTCCCCATCAGTGTCCCCATCAGTGTCCCCATCACTGTCCCCTTAAAACAGGGTCCCCATCACTGTTCTCTTATATCAGGGTCCGCATCAGTGTCCCCTTATATTAGGGTCCCCATCAGTGTCCCCATCAGTGTCCCCTTATATTAGGGTCCCCATCAGTGTCCCCTTATATCAGGGTCCCTTTATATCAGGGTCCCCACCACTGTCCCCTTATATCAGGGTCCCCATCACTGTCCCCTTATATCAGCGTCCCCATCAGAGTCCCCTCATATCTGGGTCCCCATCACTGTCCCCTTGCATCAGGGTCCCCATCACTGTCCCCTTATATCAGGGTCCTCATCAGGGTCCCCATCACTGTCACCTCATCTCTGGGTCTCCATCACTGTCCCCTTTAATCAGGGTCCCCATATATCTGGGTCTCCATCACTGTCCCCTTAAATCAGGGTCCCCATCAGAGTCCTCTCATATCTGGGTCTCCATCACTGTCCCCTTATATCAGGGTCCCTTTACTGTCCCCTTATATCAGGGTCCCCATCACTGTCCCCTTATATTAGGGTCCCCATCACTGTCCCCTTATTTTAGGGCCCCCATCACTGTTCCCTTATATCAGGGCCCCCATCACTGTCCTATTATATGAGGGTCCCCATCACTGTCCCCTTATATCAGGGTCCCCATCACTGTTTCCTTATATCAGGGCCCCCATCACTGTCCCCTTATATCAGGGTCCCCATCACTGTTTCCTTATATCAGGGCCCCCATCACTGTCCCCTTATATCAGGGTCCCCATCAGAGTCCCCTTATATCAGGGTCCCCATCAGAGTCCCCTTATATCAGTGTCCCTTCAGAGTCCCCTTATATCAGGCTCCTGATCACTGTCCTATTATATCAGGGTCCCCATCACTGTCCTCTTATATCTGGGTCCCCATCAGAGTACCCTTATATCAGTGTCCCCATCAGCGTCCCCTCATATCTGGGTCCCCATCACTGTCCCCTTATAGCAGGGTCCTAGTCGGAGTCCCCTCATATCTGGGTTCCCATAAGTGTCCCCTTATATCAGGACCCCCATCACTGTCCCCTTTTATCAGGGTCTCCATCACGGTCCCCTTATATCAGGGTCCCCATCACTGTCCCCTTATATCAGGGTCTCCATCACGGTCCCCTTATATCAGGGTCCCCATCACTGTCCCCTTATATCAGGGTCCCCATCAGAGTCCCCTTATATCTGGGTCTCTATCACTGTCCCCTTATATCTGGGTCCCCATCAGAGTCCTCTTATATCTGGGTCCCCATTACTGTCCCCTTATATCAGAGTCCCCTTATATCTGGGTCCCCTTATATCAGGGTCCCCATCAGAGTCCCCTTATATCTGGGTCCTCATCACAGTTCCCTTATATCAGGGTCCCCATCAGAGTCCCCTTATATCTGGATCCCCATCACAGTCCCATTTTATCAGCGTCCCCATCACAGTTCCCTTATATCAGGGTCGTCCCGATCAGAGTCCCCTTATATCAGGGTCATCATCACTGTCCCCTTATATTAGGGTCCCCATCACTGTCCCCTTATATCAGGGTCCCCATCAGAGTCCCCTTATATCTGGGTCTCTATCTCTGTCCCCTTATATCTGGGTCCCCATCACAGTTCCCTTATATCAGGGTCCCCATCACTGTCCCCTTATATCAAGGACCCCATCACTGTCCCCTTATATCGGGGTCCCCATCAGAGTCCCCTCATATCAGAGTCCCTCTTACATTAGGTCAAAGTGTAGACCACAGGCAGCCATTTGGAGGACCCTCCATAGCACGGTATTACATTGTGTTGTGGATTTCCGGACGTTGGAAGGTCATTCATTAGACAAAAACTTGGCGGGTTGCGGAGTCGTTTGGGTGAATCGGCAGCCAATTATTGTCGGTGGGCTGCCTTAGCGCAATGCACATAACCACGTGACATAACGCACATCAACGCACCGCAAAGGGTGTAAATGAGACCCCATCAAAAAAAAAAAAAAAAGGGTGTAAAATTGATGTGTGTGACCGCCGAGCGTCTCTGATGTTTTTTCTCCCTGCGATGATTGGCCGCACTGCGTTGGGTCTTTGTGATGTACGGCGGCCCCTGCGATGCTCTATATATTAAACCAGAAAACGATCGGCGTGATTGATGGTCACTATATGCCGGCTGTGTCTCTATCAGCACCACATCTGTTTATCACCCCCCTCCATGGCGGGATGTGCGCCCCCCCCCCCCCGCCCACTCTGGGGGATTTTTTTTTCCTCCAATGACGCCCTGACCTCCTATTGACCCGCGCGGCCTCCCGGCATTAACGCAGCGACCTCCGCGAGCCCGCTGCCAATTGTGTCAGATTTAGACTGGCAGCTCTGGCATTATGTGAGACTCTTAATCCTCATCATTGTCTGAGCCGGTTTACTCTGCGCCGATAGATGGTGCCGCGCGCCCCCCCCCCCCTCCCCCGCTGCTATGACACCAGGGGCCCCCCCCCAACCCCTCCCGCCCGCCTCTCCGCTTCCATTTATCTTATTATTACGCTGCCTTTCTTCCTCTGGCCCGTCCACCTTCCCCGCGCGTTACATCCATTTTCCGCCGCCTGTGGCTCCGACACCAGATAATTTAATAGCGCACAGGAGACAGCGCATCCATAATCGCCGACGCAAGCCTTATCGCTCCCAGTGCAGGTCGTGGTGACTTTTTACTGCTCCCGGTTTCTGATGTCGTCGCGCGTTTTTTTTTTTCTGCGCGGTGTTGTAGAGCGGAAAAAAAAAAAACAACATAGAAACTGATTTCAATTTTTATTTTTTTTTCCCACCTGCCCTTGCCAAGTAGTAAGCTGTGGAAAACGTTGTATGCTCTAATGCCGCGTACACACGATCGGACATTCCGACGACAAAACCGTGGATTTTTTTCCCGACGGACGTTGGCTCAGACTTGTCTTGCATACACACTGTCGCACAATTCCGGTCGCCAAGAACGCGGTGACATACAACATGTACAACGAGCTGAGAAAAATGAGGTTCAATGGCCAGTGCGGCTTCTTTCTGCTTGATCCCGAGCATGCGTGGAACTTTGTGCGTCGGAATTGCGTGCACGCGATCGGAATTTCTTGTCGGAAAATTTGAGAACCAGCCCTCAAACATTTGTTGTCGGAAACTCCGACAGCAAATGTCCGATGGAGCCTACACGCGGTCGGAATTTCCGACAACAAGCTCACATCGAACATTTGTTGTCGGAAATTCCGATCGTGTGTACGCGGCATAAGGCTACAACAAAAGTCGAACTCTGGTTGGTCTGGTGATTCATTCACACCTGTCATGCCGTTTCGGGTGACACCAGTAGTCCTGTTTCAGCTTCCCGTGTCCCCCTCCTGCCATATGATGATGCTCCTAATACTAGAGTGGCGTCACCTTTAGCCCCCGTTCACATTGACTGCGCCTTTCAAATCGTGCCACTTCATCTGAAATCGCATCTCGGTGCGACTTCCGGTGCGACTTCGAAGAGATCTCTGCAGCTTCATGTCAAGTCGCACCCGAGATCGCCAAAAGTAGGAACTACTTTTTCAAATCGACGCGTCACCGCAAAGTCGGCGTCGCACCGATTTGAACAGTTTCCGGCAATAGGATGCGACTTGTCAATGTGAAGGGGGTGGGGCTTATGCCTCGGCTGTCTGGCAGGCCTGTGTAAATCTCAAAACTGGCTGAACAGAATGACTCATTTTTTGGCATGTACAATAATTCATAGACATTCATTTACCTGCTAAAGCGGCATTAAACCCAAAAGCAAACATTTATCATATTGCAGCTTTCCAATCCTTAGATGTGATGACTGCATTCGTTTTCTTTTTTTTAGGCTTTCTTTCTTCTATTCTTCTTCTATTCTCTTCTGGTAAATCCCGCCTGGAGTTTGCATGTTCTCATGTTTGCCTGGAGTTTGCATGTTCTCATGTTTGCCTGGAGTTTGCATGTTCTCCCTGTGCCTGTGTGGCTTTCCTCCGGGTACTCCGGTTTCCTCCCACACTCCAAAGACATGCTGGTAGGTCTTTTGGCTTCGATCTAAATTGGCCCTAGTTTGTGTATGAATGGGAGTTAGGGACCTTAGATTGTAAGCTCCTTGAGGCCAGGGACTGATGTGAATGTATAATACATACGTGAAGCTCTGCGTAAATTGACGGCGCTATACAAGTACCTGTAATAAATAAAAAAAATATATAAAATCTGGTGATCCAGCCAGCAAGTCTGTTGTTTTTAAAAGCCCAAGCTCTCCAGCAGAATATATCATTTACAGAGATGAGACAAACCATTTACCACTGACAGGGTCGCTCACAATGATCAGCTTTTATTTATGTATATAAAACCTTTATCCCAAAAGGAAAACATTGTTACTGTAACTGATTATAACGCAGGGTGGATATAAATCATTTTTTTTTAAATCAAAAAATCAGATTTAAATATGATTTTTTTTTTATTTTTATCAAATTCATTTTAATAAAATGCTTTTGGAGTAAAAATCTATCCCCACCCCACTTCCTGCAATTTCGCTCTCCACCTACACTGAGTCATACAAGAAATAGCAGTTAGACTCACAATCAGTTTACTGAATCAGATCAGGCAGCGATTGCGATTGATTGCCAGAGGTTACAGTGTATCATTACCGCTCACTGACTGGCTGCTAGAGGTTACAGCACACATTATGGCTCACTGATTATTTGCTAGAGGTTACAGCACATGACTTCTGCTTGTTGATTGGTTGCTAGAGATTACAGTACATCAATACTGCTCACTGATTGGTTGCTAGAGGTTACAGGACATCCTTACCACTCACTATTTGGTTGCTAGAGGTTACTGCACATCATTACTGCTCACTGATTGGTTGCTAAAGGTTACAGCACATCATCTCCTCACTGCCTGCACACCATGAACTGGGGAGGTGAGGGGGCCCATCAATAGACAGAAAACTCATAGGGATCCTAAGACTCCTGGGATCAGTGGTAATGCTGGGGGGGGTGATCAGTGGCAATGCTGTGGGGGGTGATCAGTGGCAATGCTGGGGGGTTGATGGGATTAGTTAGGATGCAGTACACTGTGATAAATTCTGAATCGTGTAAAGAAAAGCTGGAAATCTTTGGCAAGTATATAGTGGGGGATTCTACACTGACCACCAATGTGAGGGGAATTTTCACTGACCACCCTGTAGTGGGGGTTTTATGCCACCCACCAATATAAAGAGGGGTT
Source organism: Lithobates clamitans (assembly GCA_037952925.1). Classification (NCBI taxonomy): domain Eukaryota; kingdom Metazoa; phylum Chordata; class Amphibia; order Anura; family Ranidae; genus Lithobates; species Lithobates clamitans. The sequence continues at coordinate 90,916 of JBBGZY010002124.1, read as the reverse complement.
TCTACACTGACACCAATGTAATAGGAGCATTTACACCGACCACCAGTGCAAGGGAGGATTTACAATGACCTCCATGTAAAGGGTAAGTTGCAACCATTGTTGAGAAGATTTTTACTGACCACCAATGTAAGATGACACTTCTACACCCACCGGTCTTCCCTGTCCAGCAGATACCAGGAAGCAGGATGTAGACTTTTGACCCCTTGTACTCTTCCATAGGTTCTACCCCACTGTTTCTCCATTGTGTTGGCGATGCCAAAAAGAACCAGGCACGTTGTTGCATATCTTTGGGTCATGCCCTAGTGTACAACCCTTCTGGGAAGATGTCAGACGGATGATTCATAAGCTGATCTATCTCTGGAGATGCGCCCAGCAAAATTTTTTACTAAACATCACCCCACTTTCGAGACGTAGGTACAAGAGATCCCTCACGATCCACCTACTTAATGCGGCCAAGGTGTGCATCCCACAAAAATGGAAACACACTGACCCCCCCCCCCCCCCCGTGGATTGGTCAATGGATAGCTGTGGTTAAGGAGATCAATGATATGGAACGCCTAACAGCGGCCATGAAATGTAAGGAGGAAAACCTCTACAAAACGTGTTATTATTGGCACGGCTTTCAGTGATTATGCTTCGTACCTATTAGACATGTGCGGTTTGTTTCATTCTGAATTAAAATTCAAACAAATTTTCGTTATTTGGAAGTGTGGATACATTAGAATAGTACCGTATTTAAACAAATCCGAAACAACGAAAAAAAATTCGGACGAAATTTGAATCGTTTTCGAATATTTTTTGAATTCGAATCGTTTTCAAATTTGAATTTAAAAACTTTTCGAATTCAGATAGTTTTCCAATTTCCAAAGAGAATAAAATAGAATAGAAAATAAAGAAATAGAATAGATTTTTTTTTCTATTCTATTCCTTTATTTTCTATTCTATTTTACTCTTTTTGGAAATTGGAAAACTATTCGAATTCGAAAACTATTTGAAATTGATTTGAAAACTTTTTTCACACTCGTTCCTCCCTGATCCCCATCTATGTCCTAAATTAGGTTTTATAGAAAAGAAAAAGAATCCACGCTCTTATGGCTTAAGCTTGCATGGGTCGGACCCCTGTTTACACATTAGTATTATATAATCTTGCATTGTATGTTCTAGGGGCCTTGTTAGCAACTAACATTTTCCATGTAATTGGATTTCCAATGGTCATAGAATTAACCACTTAAGGACCGGAAGATTTGCCCCCTTAATAACCAGGCCATTTTTTGCGATACGGCACTGCATCGCTTTAACTGACAATTGCGCGGTCGTGCGACGCTGTTCCCAAACGAAGTTGATGTCCTTTTTTCCTCACAAATAGAGCTTTCTTTTGGTGGTATTTGATCACCTCTTCGGTTTTAATTTTTTGCGCTATAAACAAAAAAAGGACCGACAATTTTGAAAAAAAAACTATATTTTTTTACTTTTTGATATAATAAATATCCAAAAAAAAATGTCTTCATCAGTTTAGGCCAATATGTATTCTGCTACTTATTTTTGGTAAAAAAAAATCGCAATAAGCGTATATTGATTGGTTTGCGCAAAAGTTATAACATCTACAAAATAGGGAATAGATTTATGGCGTTTTTGTTTATTTATTTATTTTACTAATAATGGTGATCAGCAATTTTTAGCGGGACTGCGACATTGCGGCGGACAGAACGGACACTTGACACTTTTTTGGGACCAGTGACATTTATACAGCGATCAGTGCTTTAAAAATGCACTGATTACTGTATAAATGACACTAGCAGGGAAGGGGTTAACCACTAGGGGGTGATCAAGGGGTTAAATCTGTTCCCTAGGAAGGTGCTTTATAACTGTGGGGGGGGGGACTGACTGGAGGAGGAGGAGAGAGATCGCTGTTCTTGATCACTAGGAACAGACAATCTCACTCTACTGCCCTGATCTCCTTTGTTTACACTGGCAGATCCCCGTTCTGCCTCTCTGTGGAAGGATCGCGGGTTGGCTGGTGGACATCGAGTCCGCCGGACTCGCTTGATTGGCTCCCCTGCTAGCGAATGGGCATGCGCACGCGCCCAAAGATCGCCGTGTACACGCCCGACGTACAATGAAAAAAAAAAAAAACGCACCAAAAATGCACCTTGCTATTGAAATGCATTTAAAATACAGCTAGAACACATCAAACATGCACCCATGTTATGTTTTTGATGCATTTTTGATGCATTTTTTGAGTCACACGACCTATGAAAAATCACACCATAAGCAATAAAATTTGTAGCAAAACTGCTTTTTCTTTCAGCAGCCATTATCGGCACCTTCTTTCTTTCGGCACAACGCTGAAAACTCTATTTCTAGCCAATAATTTGCGGCGTCTGAAATTTTGGTGCATCACTGGTGAAAACAGAAGGGAAAAAAAAGCCTAAAAAAGAAAACGAATGCAGCCACCACATCTAATAATTAGTAAGCTGCAATATAATACATTTTTGGTTTTGGGTTTAATATGGCTTCAGCTCGGAGTTCGCATTTATCTTGTGCCCATCCCCCCCTACAGTGCCCTTTGGGTCACGCTTTTCATCTGAGCCACATAATTTCGCCCCAGTGTCATTTTAGAAAATGCAGCAGTTGCAGGTGAAAGAATTCAACAGATTAGGAGCTGCGTAGGTCTGCCAGCAGGAGGCAGCGCAAATTAAAATGACTCTACGTGATGTACTGACCTACAGCAGCCAATCGTTGACTTGCGCCAATTGCCTACAAGGTGATATTGCCGCTGGTGGCAGCGATGGCACTTTGCATCCCATTATTAGATAACCCTCCGGTGTTGGGCCTCCCTCCGTGGATTTAATGGCGCTTCTGTCACCCATCCCCCTCCCCGTGCGCGCTCTTCTTTCCGTCACTCGGTTTTTCTGGCGGCAGATGGGCTCGGGTGGCGAGGAGAAGTGACAGGGTCATCTCCGCTCTTTGCACATCGCCTGCCACAGGACGCTGGGCTGTCGCTGTTCATCCAGCCGCCTGTCACTCCTGCGGCTCCCAGCGGAGGCACCGGCCGCATATTGCCGCCCTCACCTCTTGTTTCGCTCAGCCGCGAGGGGCGAGTTCCTTTCTCACGTTTATTTCTTGACGTGTCGCACCGATTATCGCCAAATGTCACCCTTCTTGTTGCTTCGTGTGACCGGGCATTTGTTAGGAGCCGACCCAGAGACTCGGGGCGGATCGGTTTCTATAGCCTCGGTCTACCTCTGTACTTGTCCTGAGTAGAGGAACCTGGCGGGATCAGAACATGGGAGTTCCTTTACAAGGCTGTCATAGTCACCCTTATTTCATGTGCATATAATTGATTTCACTGGCCGCATGCTTATTCTCAGCTGTCACTTTCTAAGCCCCGTCGAATTATAATTACCCCCCCCCCCCCAAGTCAGTTGGCATATCCCAGTTGGCTGGCCTTCGTAAAACACTAGCAATGCCTCAAGGGGCTTGTAATTGGGGAACTGCAAGTCCAGTGAGGCTTTACAAGACTCTCAGAGCCACAGGCATGACTCCCAGAGGCTGGGGCATGATGGGATTTGTAGTTTCAGCACAGCCGGAGTGCTGAGGTTGCGTATCCCGGCAGTAACAGAAACAAGTCATAGCCACACAAGACGCGCCGCGGCTGGGCCACAATGAGGCGAGGTCTTCCACAACCTCACCTTAGTAGCAGAGTTTGGCTGTTCCTCACCCAGGTTTAAAGTGATTCTAAAGGCAGAAGGTTTTTTTATCTTAATGCATTCTATGCATTAACCCCTTCAGGCTGACCGTACACAAATTTGCATTCATGGCTTGAAGGGGTTATACCGGGATGATGCCTGCAGCCAGGGCTGGTGCAAGGATTTTTGACACCCTAGGCGAAAAACATCATTTTGCTGCCCCCCTCTTGGCTCCACCCCTGACTCTACCCCCTTGCCCTGCCCATGTATACCCCATCTTTTTAATGAAGCACCCATCAAATGCAGCCTCACCAGCGCCCATCAAAGCAGCCTTACAGCGCCCATCAAATGCAGCCTCACCAGCGCCCATCAATGCAGCCTCACCAGCACCGATCCCTCCATAAAGAGTACCTGTCACCAATTATTACTGTCACAAGGGATGTTTACATCCCTTGTGACAGCAATAAAAGTGATCAGATTTTTTATTTTTTATTTTTTTTAAAGGGACAATCTAAATAAATAAATAAGAAAAAAAATAAACATTTTTTAAAGCGCCCCCCGTCCCCGCGAGCTCCGCAACAAAGAAGATGCATATGTAAGCCGCGCCTGCAAATGTAAACGGTGTTTAAATCACACATGTGAGGTATCGCTGCGATCGTCAGTGTGAGACCAATAATTCTAGCACTAGACCTCCTCTGTAACTCTAACCTGGTAACCATAAAAAAAATGTAAAGCGTTGCCTATGGAGATTTTTAGGTACCGTAGTTTGTTGCCATTCCACAAGTGTGTGCAATTATAAAGCATGACATGTTAGGTATCTATTTACTCGGCGTAACATCATCTTTCCCATTATACAAAAAAATTGAGCTGACTTTACTGTTTAGTTTTTTTATTCATGAGTGTTTTTTTTCTCCAAAAAATGCATTTGAAAGACCGCTGCGCAAATACCGTGTGACATAAAATATTGCAACGATCACCATTTCTTTCTCTAGATTCTCTGCTAAAAATATATATACATATGTCAGAAATAGGCTTGGGAGTAAAAGGATTACGATAGCCTCATCCCCCCTAATACTTACCTGAGCCCCATCTCTATCCAGCAATGTTGCATGAGTGACTCATCTGGCTGGGACTCGTCCTCCTGATTGTCTCCTGCTGTTGTCAATCAAATTCAATGAGCCAATGAGGAGAGAGAGGGGGCTGGCCCAGCCACGGCTCCATGTCTGAATGGACACAGAGCTGCAGCTCGGCTCAGGTGCCCCTATAGCAAGCTGATTGCTATGGGTCACTCAATGGGGGAGAGTGGCCAGAAGGACCGAAGAGGGACCCGAGAAGAGGATGATCCAGCCTGCTCTGTGTAAAACCAACTGCACAGAGCAGGTAACTATAATGCCGCGTACACACGGTCGGACTTTTCAGCTACAAAAGTCCGACAGCCTGTCCAACAGACTTCCGGAGGACTTTCGGCAGACTTGCGGCGGACTTGTGGCAGACTTTCTAACGAACGGACTTGCCTACACACGACCACACAAAAGTCCGATGGATTCGTACGTGATGACGTACACCAGACTAAAATAAGGAAGTTCATAGCCAGTAGCCAATAGCTGCCCTAGTGTGGGTTTTTGTCCGTAGGACTAGCACACAGACGAGCGGATTTCGGGGTCTGTCGTAGTTACGACGTAAAGATTTGAAGCCTGTTTCAAATCTAAAGTACGTCGGATTTGAGGCTAAAAAAGTACGTTGAAAGTCCGGAGAAGCCCACACACGATCGGATTACCAGCCAGCTTTAGTCCGTCAGCGTCCGTTGGACTTTTGTAGACGAAAAGTCCGACCGTGTGTACGCGGCTTAAGATGTTTATTATTTTTAAATTAAAAAAAACAAGGCTTTAGTATCACTTTAAGCCTCCTACACAGCTGTTTCTGTGTCGGTTAATGACAATGTTTCAACCTACATATGAAATTGATGATCATTAGCACCTACTTGGTATAATTGGCTAATCATACACCTGACTCTAATCCTACAAAATCCCGACTTTGTGCAAGTGTAAGAATTGATACCATATTGAAGCCAAAGGGAAGTCACACCAAATACTGATTTGATTTAGATGTTTCTTCTGTTCGCTCAGTTTGCATTTTGGTAATTTGTAAAAATGAACAATTAAAATGTATATTTTTGAAAGCATTCTTACTTTACAGCATTTCTTCGCACATGCTTAAAACTTTTGCACAGCACTGTGTATGTGTATATATATATATATATATATGTATAATTTTTTTCATTTCAACTTTTTTTTTCTTTAACCGCTTGCCGACCGCCCCATAGCAGTTTTACTGCTACTGGGCGGCAGCTGTGCGCTGGATCACATATATATACGTGATCTGGCATTTCTGGGTAGCGGGCGCAAATGCGCGCCACTGGTTGCTCATTTACGATTTGATTATTCACAGCGGAGCCAATGGGACCCGATTTCCGCCAGCACCCATTGATTATTTGTTACAGAGGCAGAACGGAACCTGCCTATGTAAACAAGGCAGATTGCCGTTCTGTCAGTAGGGAAGGCATGGATCCTGTGTCTCTGCAAAGCAGGAACACGGATCCATGTCTTCCCCTATCACAAGCACCTCACCCACAGTAGGAAAACACCAGCCAGGCAAACATTTAATCATTTAATCGTTCTTAGATGTTTAACCCCTTCCCAGCCAGTGTCATTAGTACAGTGACAGTGCATATTTTTTAGCACTGATCACTGTATTAGTGTCACTAGTTCCTGAAAAAGTGTTAGTGTCCAATTGTCCACCGCAATATCGCAGTCCCGCTATAAGTCGCTGATTACCGCCATTACTAGGAAAAAGAAAACAAATAAATAAATAAAAATAAATATAAATAAATAAAAATAGTAGTTTGTAGATATAAATTTTGCGCAAACCAATCAGTATACGCTTAATGGGAATTTTTTAACCAAAAACATGTAGCAGAATACATATTGGCCGAAATTTTTTGAAGAAATTAGTTTTTTTTTATTGGATGTATTTTATAGCAGAAAGTAAAAAAAAAATAGTTTTGTTTTTTTCAAAACTGTCGGTTTTTATTGTTTATAGCGCAAAAAAAAACAACAAAAAACGCAGAGGGGATCAAATACCATCAAAAGAAAGCTCTATTTGTGAGGAAAAAAGCACATCAATTTTATTTGGGTATAGCGTCGCACAACCGCGCAATTGTCAGTTAAAGTAACGCGGTGCCGTTGTTCAAACAATGGCCTGATCAGGAAGGGGGGGGGTAAATCTTCCGGAGGTGAAGTGGTTAAAAAATAAAAAAGCCTTAGATGTCTATAAATAACAATGCAAAACAAAAAGACTTGGGTAGATAGCTAATCAATCACTTTTAATTGGCAATAAGGATCTTTAGCATTGTGAATGTAATCTATAGATTTATTGATTTATTGCCACATTACCCGCCACATTCTGACAATGTGGTCTGGTCATCTAGGCTTTGATGGATGGTCATGAAGGGGTTACCATTTAGAAGCCCCCCCCCCCCCTCAAGGGGTCCTCCATACGACCGTCTAACCACGAATCTGGTTGCTTTGTTTTACCGGCGCCATTCCCGCGTCCTCCATCTTGCCCCCTGTGCCCAGTCACTGTCATGCTCTGATTGTCAGGGTTTAGGGAGCGGAGTTCCAGCGAGGGAGTAAATCTCCTTAATACGAAGGATTATATCGGATCGTAATACAAGCTCGCGGAGACGGCGCTGTAAACAGATCGGCTGCGGCAGGAGATAGCCCCCGCGCCGCTTTGTGTTTTCTGTGTGTACACAGAGTACCGCTGATAACATACGGGACACAAATCCGCCAGAAGCCCTCGTTTATTAAAAAAAAGAAAACGGAGCGCGGCGAGGATCATTAGACGCGGGGTTGGACGCGGCGCAAACTGTCCAAGGTGATTCTGAACTCTTTGAACGATTACCTGACCGCTCAGAGGAACAATCGACCGGACGATGCAGAGGGCTTTGGTGGTTCTTGTCGGGTGAAACAATCATCTTTGGCTTTTGATAATTGACTTGCTGTCCTGGAGGCGGGGGTTGTGCTGTCCAAAATTTGGGCAAAAATAACCTAAACCACTTCCAGCCCAAGGACGTCATATCAAGGACGTCATATGACGTCATATGACGTCCTGGATTTTGAGTCGGCATTTCTGCACCCATCATTCAGATATCTTTTACAGCCGGTGATTCTGTGCACCGTAAGAACAATCATAGTGGCATTTCAGCCGATTGATCATTCTTACAGGCTCCCCTCCCACCGCACTCCGGTCCCCAGTCATCTCCATGACCTTCAGAGGTCCGGGCGTGACATTATGACGTCACGTCCGGCCCGGCAGAAGTAAACATTGCCGGGGACTCGGCTGGAAAGAAAGAGATTGTTCTTTTTTTTTTTTTTGATTTCGGTCTTTCCAGCCTGGAGGAGAGATCTGGGGTCTATAAGACATAAAGAGGACCTGTCGCTCACTATTCCAATTACAAGGGATATTTACATTCCTTGTAATAGGAATAAAAGTGATTAAAAAAAAAAATGTAAAGAGAAAGTGTAGAAATTAAAAAATGAAAGTAAAATAAAAAAAAAAATAAAAAAAATTAAGCACCCCTGTCCCGGCGTGATCGCGCACAGAAGCAAACGCATACGTAAAGTCGCGCCCACATATGCAAAAATATGTGCGGGCACCATGGAGTGTAATGGAAACCCAAAGGTCGAGCGTTGAGGTGGTCTATATAAAGCTTCAGTCAAATCGCCCAGATGTGAGCAGGGCCCACACCAGCCAGGAAGTTAGATGGTGACCTTGAATGATGCCGGAACAAAGATGGTGCTGTCCTTCTGGAGAGGAAAGCAAGTGAAGACATTGTCAGGGGGAGTACTGTGATCTCTGGAAGGGTTACACTGATACACACTACTACATAAATACTGTATATATCAGGATAGGTCCACTTTAAGTGGAGCACTCCGCCAACATTGGGTCATTGTTCCGTAGACTCTGCGTCTTCAGCGCTCAGCCGGGGATGGTGTGGCGTCTGTGTCTGGGCTCGGTGTCAGCGATGGTGCGGCTGAGCCTGGCAGCTAATGACAGCTTTCTCTTGGCTCGGTCAGGCTGCTTCCTACGCTGGCCGGGCCCCATGGAGCCAGCTAGAATGACTGATGGAGGAGATGTGAGGGGGGGGGGGGTAAATCGCCACGGCCAGACTGGCACGGACTGCGGTCAGTCATAGCTGAATCCAGATCACTTATCGGTCACTTTAGACCTCCTTTACTCCGTCAGGAAATCCTAAACTCAGCTACTGTGTTGTGCTGGAAATAGGTCAACTCGGCCTCTAAAAAGTTCTGGAAAGTTTGTGTCTGCAAAAGAAGAGCTGGAGATGATTAAGGAATCCTTAAAGGGGCACTCCAGTCCAGGAAGGAAGAAGATCTTTATAATTGGTGTTACAGGTCCTTTTATTTTTTTGCCAATTCTCCCAGTCCCGTCGCCCCGCCTGATTTGCTTCAGTTGCTTGTGGAGTCTCAACTCCTCCTACTGATGTCTCTTTCACTGTATGTGAGCTGTTCTATTACCTGCAAAGCCCAACGCCACACCAGTGCATGAAATATGACACTGCAAGAGCTACAAACTGAAAAAAAAAATATATGCAGGAATGATCTGTGTATATCACAGGATTGTATATTGTTTTTTCCTTCTATTGGTTAAACTGGATGGACTAGTTAGTCAACCAGACTAACTATGTAACGTGATTTGCCCAATCTCATGTCAACCGACAGCACAGGCTTGATTTGAAATTGCAGCTGGTGTGCATGGTATGATGATAATTTGATTACAGGTACCTTACTGTAGATGTAAAACATAGCCAGATGTCATTTAGTTTGCTTTGTGCATTGTTGTAGATCACAACTGTCCCGGATTTGCTGGGATAGTCCTGCATCTTGGACCTCAGTCCTAATGTCCATGGGCCTGGGACCACAGTGTCCCCCTTGTTCAAGTTACCGTACTTGAGTAGGCATTTATTATGGTGATCAGCGGCCGGGGAGGGAATAGGGGAGCGAATGGTCATCACCTGCATAGAGAGGCCAGGTTTGGGCAGGTCACTCTGGTAAGTTGCCAGAGTCTAAGCAGAACTGTGGGCAAGCTTACCTGTGTTCCAGGGACTGGGACTTACTTAGTGATATTAAAGTCTTATTTTTTTACAAAAAGAAAATAACAAACAGGTTATACTTAGGAATTTTGCACAGAACAGCCCAGGTCCTCCTCTTCTCGGGTCCCATGTCAGCATTCACGGCCCCTCCCTCCTGCTGAGTTCCCCCCACAGAAAGCAGCTTGCTATGGGGGCACTGGAGCTGAGCCGCTGCTCTGTGTGTCCATTCAGACACCAAGCTGCGGCTCGCCCCCGCCCCCTCCATCTCCCGATTGGCTCATTGGCTGTAGTTGACAGCAGCAGGAGCCAATGGCTCCTGCTGCTGCCAAAAGCCAATCAGGAGTGCGAGTCCCCGGAGAGGCAAGGCTCTCCTGGACATCGCTGGATCAAGGTGGGGCTCAGGTAATTATTAGAGGGGGCTGCTGTACACAGAAGGTTTTTTACCCTCATGCATAAAATGCATGAAGGTAAAAAAACCTTGTGCTTTTACAACCACTTTAAATGTGGGTAAGTATGCACTCTATGTATCATAAAGTTTTGTCATTCCTGATTCTATTGAATCCTGTTTTTCCTTCCTTCTTCCTTCATGCTGATTTTTGTTTGGAATTGTATGTTATTATTTGGCATTACTAATTTCAGTCAGCAGATGGAGCTCTAGATTCCCTTTCTCATATTTTCCTCTGTTGTGTTTCCCCTTTGTTGAAAAATCATTTTATTTTTTTACAGACCTCAATAAAACTTTGCGGTTGATTTACTAAAACTGGAGAGTGCAAAATCTGGTGCAGCTGTGCCTGGTAGCCAATAAGCTTCTAACTTCAGCTTGTTCTATTAATCTTTGACCGAAAAAAAAAAAAATGGAAGCTGATTGGTTTCTATGCAGAGCTGCTCCAGATTTTCCCCTTTCCAGTTTTAGTAAATAAGCCCCATAATGAAGTCAGAGCATTGACGTCTCCCTCAGACATTTTAATCAAAACCAGCTTTGCTACTCTGACTTGACATTGAGCTGTTAAAGAGGAGTTCCAGTCACCTATGGAAAAAAAATAAGTCAGCAGCTAAAAAAACTGTACTTTTAAAAAACAGCCACTCACCTGTCCCAGGATCCAGCGGTGTGCTCACCCCAGTCAGTCTCACCCGCTGTCTTTGGTCCCCGGCGATGGCATCTTCACTATGGGCACCCGGCTGGGACAGCTTGCGGCTTCACAGCCGGGTGCCCACTGCACATGGGCGAGTCACACTGTGCACCGTGAATGTTGGATGCGGTCTTCTGAGACTTGTCAGTGTCCCAGAAGACTGCAGGAGGGAGGGAGGGAAACTTCCATTTCCGAGCGCCGCAGTGCTCGGAACGGAAGTGGGAAGCAGGTACCTGTCAAAATCAGGGAATCTGGACCCCCCCCTGCACCCCAAAAGTGCCAATTATTCAAGAGAAGCGGGGAATGAAGCCTGAAGGCTGAGCTTTCCCTTTTGGGTGGAGCTCTGCTTTAAGGTCTTTTTTAAACAAAGGGGAAACACAGCAATTAATAAGAGAAAAGGAGCCTACAGCTCCATCTGCTGGCTAAAATGAAGAATTCTAAATATATTATAGAATTCCTATTTAAAAGGCAACTCCACTTTCGTGGGGAAAAAAAATTACAAATAAAGAAAAAATAATATAGCGCATATAATTGCGACACTAATCATATTGTAATTGAATGTTATTAAAAATTACCTTTCCTTTTCAATCTGTAGCCGCTGTAATTTTCTGAGAACGCATTGCAAAATGGCGACCTGGAGTTGTTCTGTGTACTGACCACTCCCCAGAAACTAAATTTCATGCTTGTGTGATTGGCTCACCAATATTCCCAGAAGTCTGCCTAAGATACAAGTCAGATTTCAGGCATCTCCTGCAACAAAAGTTTCATTTTTGGTGAGATACTTTCAATAAGAGCACGTCTAAAGGGATGCAGGCCCAGCAGATTTCCTCATTAGAGCCCTGCAGCTGCACACCTGACAGTTAATTATGAAACCACTCCCGTTAGACCCGTTAAGAACAGAGGCACAGGCAAACACAGAGGGATTTCTTCAGAATAACAAAAGGTAGGAATCTGCAATAACGTTTGTTATAATCCTTGCAATGTACATAGATCACCCAGGGAAGAATGCTTTTTTCTCAACAAAAGCGGAGTTACACTTTAAATAACTTACAGTATAGTGCTTTGGGAATCCTTTATCAGATGTTAAATGTTCATTTTTAAAACAAAGATTGCATGTAGGTTGAAAACTACGTTCTGTATAAAAAATAAAAGAATGTTCAAATAAATTTGACGCAAAACTATTAGAGGTTCCTAAAAAAGAAACAAATTCACTCTAACCTGACATATGGGGGAAAGGCCTGTATATTTCATCCTTTGTTCATTACTACCTGACCAATGCACTCATCATCCTCATGGTTGCCGGTGCCCTAAATCTGATTTTCTGCAGTCTATAATGATGTGAAACACCCACAATGCCCCTATTGCAAGAGACCATGTGATCTGGGCTTGCTTATAAAAAGGTGCATTACTCAAAATAATAATAGGATGTGATCTTGCTGACATTGGACCTGTTGATGTGGGTTAAGTGTGAATGTTACAGGTTATTGGCAGCCGTTGCACCCCCTTTTATTTTAGCCTGCCATAAAGCCTGATAGAGATTTATCCATCATCAACCCGAATCTCGCCATACACGCCACCCTCACAGCTTCCCAGGAGATTTACAGCTTTTTAATCAGATGAACGCAGAATGTTTTGCTGTCTTTTCCTGCCTCGTGTTGATGGATGCAGGCGGCACAGGCTTGAGTGCCCCAACTGGTTCCTAGAAGCTCCTCCCAGTTAAGAAAGCCATTATTACCCCCCCCATCCCCTGGATCAGGGGGCATAGACTGTGTCATGAAGGACTGGCGGGGTCATGTGATGTGCATCAGTTTTCTTGTTTAGAACTTGTAGCAGATATGCTTGCCAATTAACCTCCTAACATGTCTTCGGAGTGTGGGAGGAAACCGGAGTACCCGGAGGAAACCCACGCAGGCACAGGGAGAACATGCAAACTCCAGGCAGGTAGTGTTGTGGTTGGGACCCTTTTTTACTGCTAGGGGAGAGTGCTATGCACTACACCACTGTGCAGATCCAGCCAACACATTTCGAGGGAATTGCCTCCCCCTTCTACAGGGTTATTAGTACGTGATAGTGGAGATGGCCTCTGCAATTCACAAACCAGGATTTGCCATTCCAAATCCCAAAATTCTGGTACTACCGCAAAGTCCATGAATCCCCATGGGGGGGGGTCGGGGGGGCATTAGCACCTACCAACAATCCTGGAGAAGGGGGGGAGGAATTCCCCTGAAATGTGTTGGCTTGATCTGTACGTTCTTATATTTCCAATAAATGATTGTATTTTCCCACCAAGGGTTGCATTATTTCGGACATCCTGCGCTCCTTTCTTCTCATTCAAGCATTATTTCTACCAAAGTGACAGCTCCGTTGTATCAGTAAGGTAGCAGCCCAAACCACCAAAGGGAGGTCAGCACCTCCACTTACCCACAGAACTACCCAATAACAACCAATAACCTTTTGAACCAGTACAACACAGGGTCTAGCTTAAAGTGTTACTAAACCCCAGACCCTGCATTCACTATATCTGGTCTCCCACAGTACACAGAACATGGAAATGCAATTATTTTAGTAAATATAAAATGCTAAATACCTTTTCTCTTCAGCAGTATATAGCAGTCTTGTGACTTCTATCAGTGTCTGGTTAAAGCTTGCAGGAGGAGTTTTCATTCTCCTCTGACTGTCCAATGAGGCTGCATAGCCCCTGACCCTCTGTCTGGACAGTGCTGATTGGCCCTGTGCTGATCACATGCACCCTCCCAAGAAAAACAAAACTCTCTAGCAATACACACCAAACTGATCATGTGCAGAGTGACTCCAAAGACTTATCAGGTGATGAATTGGGGACAATGGAAGAAGGGGAGGATCAGAGAAGGCAGGATCAAACAGCCTTTTTACACAATGCAGAGGGTTACCTCCTTAGGTTCCACAGTGAGTATAACAAGCATGCTTTACTGCAGGGGTGTCCAAACTTTTTTCATAGAGGTCCAGATTTGATGAAGTGAACATGTGTGAGGGCCGACCATTTTGCCTGACATTCTTTGAACCATTAAAATTAAATGGAAATGAACTAATACACTGGCCAACAAGAATTCTCTTGCCTTTGTGGCTGTGTGTGGTGAAGAGTTTAAGGATGAGCTCGGGTGTGTTGTTTGGATATACCATATTTATCGGCGTATAACACGCACCTTCACTTTAAGAGGGAAGTTTCGGGAAAAAACTTACATTTTAAATAAAGAACTGTAAAGCAAAATAAGGGTCAGTGCCCATCAATGCACCCTAATCAGTGCCCATCTGCAGCCTCACCATTGCCAAGAATGCAGCCTCACCATTGCCCTGAATGAAGCCTCACCATTGCCATGAATGAAGCCTCACCATTGCCTTAATACAGCCTCACCATTGCCATGAATGCAGCCTCACCATTGCCATGAATGCAACCTCACCATTGCCATGAATGCAGCCTCACCATTGCCATGAATGCAGCCTCACCATTGCCATGAATGCAGCCTTACCATTGCCATGAATGCAGCCTCACCATTGCCATGAATGCAGCCTCACCCTTGCCATGAATGCAGCCTTACCATTGCCATGAATACAGCCTCACCATTGCCATGAATGCAGCCTTACCATTGTCATGAATGCAGCCTCACCATTGTCATGAATGCAGCCTCACCATTGACATGAATGCAGCCTCACCATTGCCATCAGTGCAGCCTGATCCATGTACAACTGCAGCCTCGGAGGAGACAGGGAGGGGGGCTGGAGGAGTGCCAACAGATTACATACAAGAGAATCTCCTGTTTACTCAGCGGCCTCTTTAATACAAAGTCCCGCCTCCTATGATAGACAGAACAATCGTCCAATGCCAGCCTAGGAGACGGGACTTCCTATTACAAAGGCCGCCGAGTAAACAGGAGATTCTCCTGTATGTAATCTGGCGGCTCTCGTCCCGCCCCCTTCCCTGTCCCCTCCGAGGCTGCCAGAACTGAACGATAAATACGGTATAAATCTTTTGTGGCCCCTCAACGGATCCTCAAGCGTTGGGGGCCACAAAAGATATATATATATATCCAGATTACCAGTGGGGCCGCATTAAACTGGAACATGGGCTGCAATTGGCCCGCGGGCCGGACTTTGGACATGCCTGCTTTACTGCATATATAGACTGATGTTACTGTTGTGGGTTTAGTAAGACTTTAAATGAGTTATTTCTTACTGATTGTTGAATCTTGTTTTTATGTCTATAACTTTATTATAAAAATTTCAATAAAAAGACTAAAAAAAAAAAATCTGTTATTTCTTGATTGGGCAAACACGTCAGCAACCCGGCCAGCAGATGTGCTTCACAAATGCTTCAAATTGGTTTTATGGCGCCAAAGCAGTAAACGGTTGGAAGACTTCTTAAGTATGACCTGCGTTGTGCGGCGCGGTCGATTCATTCATGTTGCTGGCAGCGGCTGCGTTTGAGGCATTGGCACCATGGTGTCTAGGAGGAAACATTTTCCATTTTTCCTGCTATAGATAATCAGACCCTCCACGTTCCCCGGACAGCGTGGATCTCCTATACACAGCGAGGACATCTCAGATCCCGGTATTTGGCGCTGTTTTCTTGGCGGATTTCAGCAGCCAGATTTTTGTGGTTTGCATATTATGACATGAGTTTGTTTTGGTGCAAGACGCTTTTGGCAGGAGAGTTGCATTAGGGTTAGGATTGTGGCTGGTGTACAATGATTCTCAAAGCCAACCTCTATATACCTAAGTTTGTATAAATGAATTCATAACGTGTCGCAGTTTATAGCAGAACAATATAATCTTTCATTATCTTCGAAAACAATATTTATTGGGCTCCAGCCAAGTGTCTAGACACAATCTGTTAAGATCTGATTCAAAGTATGTGGGAAAATGATGTCATCAATCTACTGCGGGTAGGAGGAAGTATTTCCTCAGTCTCCCCCTACCCCAGTAATCACTCGGACTGTGCATTGTAACTTTGTTCCAGCTTACAGCGTAAGAGGAGGCAACAGCCAGACTGATAATTATGAAAAACCAGATCATAAAGGCTACTGCGTAAGCACTAAAATTTGTGTGATTGTGTCATGTATGTCTAGCATATTCCAGGATGATGCCTTAATAAAGATGGTGCTGGCCTATTAAAATAAAAATAGCAGATGAAGGCATTGTCAGGGGGGGTACTGGGATCTCTGTGAAAGGTAATAAATATCTAGAAGGGTTTCACTGACACTTTTGCTGGCATGTATGCATTTACTTAACATGAAAAAGTATATCATATACTAGGTCCATTTAAGGGCTGGGGGTTAGGTTCAAGGTTAGAGTCGAGGGTAAAGATTAAGCAGAACTAAAGTCCTGCTGTAAAAAAAAAAACAGTGGGCAGGCAGGCTTTTATTGCAGAAGAGACATGCACTGTCTCTTCTGCAAAAAAAATGCTCCTACCTGCCTGCTCACCATCTCCAAGTGCCAGGATGATGGCCTCCTGCGCATGCCGGCCAATGACTTCATCCCCTGCCGGCCAATGAAGAGGCCCAAAGACCAGCACTCAGAAGAAGATGTTGGTGCAGGACCCTCGGTCAGGTAAGTATGGAGACTTTAGTTCCGCTTTAAAGAAGGTGCGACCGGTTAGGTTAGCCAAATGACAGCTATAGCGCGGTCATCCAGTTCTGGGAGGGCATCATATGACGTCCTCTCAGAACCGTGTCCCCCCCCTCCCGCACACCCGCTGTGGCACGCACCCTTCCGATACAGCTCATCACAGATCAGGGTAAAGAGCCAATCACAGCGGCTCTTTCCCTTGTGATCAGCTGTGACCAATCACAGCTGATCATGATGTAAATCCACTTGCTGGTTATCGTCATATCGAGAGAGCTGGTAAATGGCTAGTGTGAAAGGGGACATCTGCACTGATCATCAGGGCACTGATCATCAGTGTCCTGATGATCAGTGCAGCCCCAACAGTGCCCATCAGTGATGCCAATCAGTGCTGCCAGTCAGTGCTGCCAATCAGAGGTGTTGAGGATTAGGCTAAGGTTAGAGTTGAGCTGAGGGGTGTAGAATAGAGGGGTTAGTTTGAGGGTATGGATGAAGGTATAAAATACAGAAGCATTAGGGTTTAGGCTGAGGGTTGGGGATGATGGTTGGAGATTAGATAAATGGTTAGGGTTTAGGTTGAGGGTTACTATGAAGGTTATGAAATTGAGAAACATTACGAGTTAAGTTGAGGTCAAGGTTATGGATTAGAGGAAGGGTAGGGGTTAATTTGTGATTAGGCTGAAGATTATGGATGAGAGGAAGGGTAGGGGTTAGGTGAAGATTAGGGTGAAGGTTATGGATTAGAAGGTGGGTAGGGGTTAGGTTGAGGATAAGAATGAAGGTTCATGATTTGAGGAAGGGTAGGGGTTAGATTGGGGATTAGGGTGAAGGTTATGGGTTAGAGGAGGGATAGGGGTTAGGTTGAGGATTGGAGTGAAGGTTATGGGTTATAGGAAGGGTAGGGGTTAGGTTGAGGCTTAGGGTGAAAAATATGGATTAGAGGAAGGGTAGGGGTTAGGTTGAGGATTAGCGTGAGCGTTATGGGTTAGAGGAATGGTAGGGGTTAGGTTGAGGATTGGAGTGAAGGTTATGGGTTATAGGAAGGGTAGGGGTTAGGTGGAGGATTAAAGTGAAGGTTATGGATTAGAGGAAGGGTAGGGGTTAGGTTGAGGATTGGAGTGAAGGTTATGGGTTATAGGAAGGGTAGGGGTTAGGTGGAGGATTAAAGTTTATGGATTAGAGGAAGTGTAGAGTTTAGGTTGAGGATAAGGACAAAGGTTATGGATTAGAGGAAGGGTAGGGGTTAGGTTGGGGATTAGGGTAAAGGTTATGGGTTAGAGGATAGGATAGGGGTTAGGTTGAGGGTTAGAGTGAAGGTTATAGATTAGAGGAATGGTAGGTGTTAGGTTGAGGATTAGGGTGAAGGTTGTGGATAAGAGTAAGGGTAGGGGTTAGGTTGGGGATTAGGGTAAAGGTTATGGGTTAGAGGATAGGATAGGGGTTAGGTTGAGGGTTAGAGTGAAGGTTATAGATTAGAGGAATGGTAGGGGTTAGGTTGAGGATTAGGGTGAAGGTTGTGGATAAGAGTAAGGGTAGGGGTTAGGTTGAGGATGAGGGTGAATGTTATGGATTGGAGGAAGGGTAGCGGTGAGGTTGAGGATTAGGGTGAAGGTTATGGGTTAGAGGAAGGGTAGGGATTAGGTTGAGGATTAAAGTGAAGGTTATAGATTAAAGGAAGGGTAGGAATTAGGTTGAGGCTTAGGGTGAAGGTTATGGGTTAGAGGAAGGGTAGGGATTAGGTTGAAGGTTATGGAACAGACAAAAGGTTTGTGGTTAGGCTGAGGATTGGGATGAAGGTTATAAATTAGAGGAAGGGTAGGAGTTGGGTTGAGGATTTGGGTGAAGGTTATGAATTATAGGAAGGGTATGGGTTAGGTTGAGGATTGGGGTGAAGGTTATGGATAAAGGAAGGGTGGGGTTAGGTTGAGGATTAGGGTGACGTTTATGAATTATAGGAAGGGTTAGGTTGAGGATTGAGGTGAAGTTTATGATATATAGGAAGGGTTAGATTGAGGATTAGGGTGAAGGTTATGGATTTGAGGAAAGGTAGGGGTTAGGTTGAGGATTAGGGTGAAGATTATGGGTTAGAGGAAGGATGGGAGTTTGGTTGAAGGTTACGGAATAGACAAAAGCTTTATATCTAGGTTGATGATTAGGGTGAAGGTTATGACTTAGAAGAAAGGTAGGGATTAGGTTGAGGATTGGGGGAAGGTTATGGATTAGAGGATGGGTAGCGGTTAGGTTGAGGATTAGGGTGAAGGCTGTGGATTAGAGGAAGGGTAAGGGTTGGGTTGAGGATTAAGGTGAAGGTTATGGGTTAGTGGTTAGTTTGTGGTTAGTTTGAGGATTAAATTGAAGGTTGTGGATTATAGGAATGGTTGGGGTTAGGCTGAAGGTTAAAAAGAGTAGCGGTTAGGATGAAGGTTATGGATTAGAGGAACAGTTAGGTTGAGGATTAGGGTAAACTCTCCATGCATATCACAGTCTGATTGTTTCACGTAAGAGCCCATATAAGTACTCCCTGGCCAGGTAGACCCCCTAACAGGTGAACTAGAAAAATGTGTGTGCGGCTAGCTTTTAGGAATTTGGGAGTTTGAATCCATTGGGGTAAAATGGTTCATTTCAGCTTTTGTGGCTCATGGCTGCTCTGAAGTCTACAATGCAAAATAAGTGCTTTCAGAGAAGATGTACTTATGCTCAATTTATGGATGTGAAAATTCCATGTGCCACGCCGTAGACTTGCCAAAAGCAACCGCGCCCGACAGCCTACGCTCAAGTGGCGGAGTAGACCTACGCCAAGCCGGCGCAGCTTTCCCCGCAAGTGTTAAGCCTCTCCTTCAGAAAATCTCTCAAGGCTCCTTTTGGTTTCGACTTGAACTCATATGCGAGTGGATTTAATCTCTTTGACGTTAGTGCTCAGGCGGGGAGGGGGAGCGTGCGTTAGCATGAGGGGGCTGGGGGGGGGGGGATGGGGAGAGCTGTTATCGCAGCATGTCTCCTCTTTTCCCCATTGTATAGCGCACCCCGGAGGTAAGCGCTTATTCCGAGCTTTTCGTCCTAACGAGCAGCTCCTGAACCTGTGTGCGCCGTGTTTAATTGCCAAGGAGTGAAAGGCATAAAACCCAGCTCTGCCTCCCCCAGCGCCAGGAGGGGCAATATGAGGCGCGTGGAACAATACGGCGAGTTGGGAGGGAGGAGGGGGGGGGGGGACGCCGCTTTTCCATTTGCGGCAAAAACACTTAGCCGTGCCTTGTTACATCTCCATCACAGTGTGTCATTATGTTTCTCAATGTGTACTTTACGACCCGCTGGAAGGGGGACGACATTAAAGCAAACACAAGCCGCTCGCTGTTATTAACCCTTCTTGTCCCTCTGCGACGCTCACCGACGGAAGCTGTCCCTGCGGGCAGATTTTACATTAACCCAGTTTACTGATGAATTTACGGAACGCTGCTTGTTTATTTCTGAAGTGCGTCATTAAAGTGGAGTTCCACCCAAAAGTGGAACTTCCACTCATTAGATTCCTCCCCCCCTCCGGTGACACAGTTGGCACCTTTCAGGGGGGAGGGGGGTACAGATACCTGTATATTACAGGTATCTGTACCCACTTCCGGCATAGACACCCGCAGAATCTGCGGGTATTTACGCCACTTCCTGCTCCCTCCCCGCTGCCTGCTGGGAAACACACGGGTCCCAGAGGCAGCAGGGACCATCCGGATTGCGCTGCGCGACTCGCGCATGCGCAGTAGGGAACCGGGAAGTGAAGCCGTACGGCTTCGCTTCCTGATTCCCTTACCGAAGATGGAGGCGGCAGCACCCGAGGACGGAGAGACGCTTCGGCCTCGGGTGCCGACATCGCGGGCGCCCTGGACAGGTAAGTGTCCGTGTTTTAAAAGTCAGCAGCTGCAGTATTTGTAGCTGCTGACTTTTAAAAATTTTTTTTTAGGTGGCGCTCCGCTTTAAGGCCCACTGAATGCTCCGTGTTGTCATCATCAATTATTTTTTTTTATCTAGAGAGGGTATTGGCCAATATTTTACCTCTCCCCCGACCTCCAGGTCTTTCCTATTTTGGTGTTCGCTTGATTATATACATTGTATCTGCTTAAAGAGAACCAGTCTCCGCAGGCTAGAGCTGCACGATAAATTGTTAAGAATCGAGATCCTGATTTTTTTCCCCCCCTCACGATCTTAACAAAGCATTTTCTCGATTCTTTCTATTCAGAGAATTCTCTGCTCAAGCCGACAGCTGTCAAAAAACAAAACAAAAAAAAAAAAACAGGCAGTCTGCCAAGTATCACAACATTCCTCAGCCTGAGCTAACTATAAACATTGTAATGTTTTGTCCTTTAGATCAAAGGAACGAACTTCTGTCTGTAAATGAGGGAAGTTTAACCACTTAAAGGCTAAACCTTGTTGGTTTCAAGTTAAAATCATTATTTTTTGCTAGAAAATTACTTAGACCCCCCCAAACATATATATGGGGTATATATATATATATATATATATATATATATTTTTTTTTAGCAGAGACAATAGAGAATAAAATGGTGGTTGTTGAAATATTTTATGTCACACTGTATTTGCACAGCGTTCTTTCAAATGCAATTCCTTGATAAAGAACAACACGTTGATTAAAAAAATACTAAACAGTAAACTTAGCCCAATTTTTTTGTATAATGTGAAAGATGATGTTACGCCACTAGAATCGTGATCTTTATTCTAAGCAAAAAAATCGTGATTCTCATTTTGGCCAGAATCGTGCAGCTCTTCTGCAGGTCTTGGCAGGAATTGTAATATTCAGTCTTGAAACGAATGAAAGATTTGCACCTGTCCCATTATTTAGTTTTACATATTCTGAGTCTGCCCCCCTCCCCCCCCAGCTTGAAAATCGGGGTCAAAGGTCACCAAGAGTCTGAGAGCTGCGGCCTGACCTCACCCTGCACCTGAGGGCCTTTTTACACCATCATGTTGAAGTTAGATAAGCACACGGAGCACAGCGCATGCGTTGGCGGTGAGATTTCTTGAATGGTACACCGATGCATCTACAGAGTGCCCCACAATGCAAGATAAGTGTTCTGCAGTTAATGTGGATGTAAACCCTTACATACACCCAGTGAAGTGACTAGCATCAGGTGATATACAGAGATGAAACAAATCCTCCTACATAAGTTGCACCTGTTTATCTGCAGTCTTCTCTTCTCTACATCCTTTCAAAGTATAGAAGTTATAAAGCTTGTCTGAGCTGTCAGAAAAAAAAGGGGGGCGGGGAGCTGAATCAGTGCAGAGATCAGTGAGGGGAGCCCTGAGAGCTGATTGGAGGAAAGAGACACACTCCCATTCACACAACATACAGGAACAGAGCTGAGGCTGTCAGTCACAGGAGAATTCTTCCTCTGTCACCATTTTTCTCAAGAAAACTTGTCAAAAAAAAAGGAAAAAAAAAAAAAAGCGTGACTTCTCCTGCATTGAAGCCTAATCAAAATGAACTGACTGTAGTAACGCAGCATGCTGCAACACGCAACATGGTGCCTTGTATTGCCCCAAAGCAAGGTAGTGGAAATGGGGGCTGCTGTGCACATGGGCATTTTTTGCTAGAGTGTTTAGGCTCCATGTACTAGCGCAGTGATGGTGAACCTTGGGACCCCAGATGTTTTGGAACTACATTTCCCATGATGCTGATGCACTCTGCAGTGTAGTTGAGCATCATGGGAAATGTAGTTCTAAAACACCTGGGGTGCCAAGGTTCACCATCAATGCACTAGCTTTTTATTATAAGCTCAAAAAACGCTAATAGCGTTTTTTTTTTTTTTTATGCCAGCTTGTAGTAGCGTTTTAGAACCTTTTAGGAGCGTTAGCGTATTATAAGCATTTTTACAGTACATGAAGATAAAAGCGTTTAGCGTTTTTTTTTCTTCTGGGAAAACGCTCCCAAAAACTCTACAAAAACATTTTTTTTCTGCTCCTAAACGCTGAAGGTTGAAAAACGCTTCTAGCATAAAATAGTGTGCATGGGCACATAGGATAACACTATTGGCTTCTAGGAGCAGGAAAAAAAAAGCTCATAATAGCTTCTAGGAGGTGATCGCCTGCGATTATTCCCCAGCGAATGCTACACATGCATTAAATGTAGTAGTGATCGATTGCATAGATTTGGAGTACAGTGCGATCAATAGCAATTAATCCCCTCTACATTCTGCACTAAATTGTTCCCTTTTGTGTAGCAAATAACTGCTAGCAGACGCAGGGCGATCATGACTTGTTACAAAATTACAATGTTCCAGTCTACTAAACACTAGGGGAGGGGAGACTGAGGAAATGCTTCCCCCCTGCCTGCAGTAGACCGATCAATGGGGGAGGGGAGACTGAGGGAATACGTTCTCCTGCCTGCAGCAGACCGATCACTGGGGGAGGGGAGACTGAGGAAATGCTTCTTCAGGCCTGCAGCAGACTGATGACATCATCTCAGCCTAGGCAAAGTCACCAGCTGGAGGTCAAGGGTGGCTTTTAATGATAAAAGGTGGAGCTTTTCTAATATGTCAGAAATGATATTCATGCAGACTTGTAGAGTTCCCAGCTCCGTCCCCATTTGCCAGGTCTTGGTCACCCTTTATTTGAATTTCTTGAAATGCCTCTAAACTCAGCTTCTGAAGGCATTTTTTTTTTGGGGTTCCAAAAAAAGCCTCTAAACTCAACTGCCTAGAACAACTATAAACGGCCCTGTGTACATGTACTGATAAGATAACATAGAGGAGAGTTCGGGGGCAGCTGAAAAAAACGTCCCAACTGCTCCTAAATGTCCGTTTACCAGAAGCAGTGTACAGGAGGCCTTAAAGGGGAGGTCCGCCAATTTTTTTTTTTTTTTTAAAGTCAGCAGCTACAAATACTGCAGCTGCTGACTTTTAAAACAAGGACACTTACTTGTCCAGGGCGCCCGCGAAGTCGGCACCCGAGGCCGAACCGTCTCTCCGTCCTCGGATGCTGCTGCTGCCGCCATCTTTGGTAAGGGAAGCAGGAAGTGAAG
Organism: Lithobates clamitans; assembly: GCA_037952925.1. Classification (NCBI taxonomy): domain Eukaryota; kingdom Metazoa; phylum Chordata; class Amphibia; order Anura; family Ranidae; genus Lithobates; species Lithobates clamitans. The sequence continues at coordinate 67,306 of JBBGZY010002124.1, read as the reverse complement.
TAGCTTCCCTACTGCGCGAGTCGCGCTGCGCAATCCAAATGGTCCCTGCTGTCTCTGGGACCCGTGTGTCTCCCAGCAGACAGCGCAGGGGAGGGGGGGGGGAGAGTGGCGTAGACCCCCTGCGGGGTTCTATGCCCGGAAGTGGGTGCAAAAACCTGTATTATAGGTATCTGCACCCCCCTCCCCCCTGAAAGGTGCCAAATGTGACACAGGAGGGGGGGAGGGTTCCGAAAAGCGGAAGTTCCATTTTTGTGTGGAACTCCGCTTTAAAGTCCTTTAAAATAAGTCGGTGGGAAATTCAGTCCATGGGCATCCGCCCATCTGCGATTTACAACACCTCTGCCAGACTGCATAGCTGGGAGGATTACACAATTATTCACTATTGCAGCTTCTTCACTGGCACACTTCTGAGATCCTTGCAGGGCCCTCAACCAGTAAGGATCCTAAAATCCTCTCCTTCCAGCCCCCAGTGCCTGAAATACACTATATTGTCAAAAGTATTGGGACACCTGCCTTTACACGCACATGAACTTTAATGGCATCCCAGTCTTAGTCCGTAGGGTTCAATATTGAGTTGGCCCACCCTTTGCAGCTATAACAGCTTCAACTCTTCTGGGAAGGCTGTCCACAAGGTTTAGGAGTGTGTCTATGGGAATGTTTGACCATTCTTCCAGAAGGCCTGGCTCGCAGTCTCCGCTCTAATTCATCCTAATCGGGTTGAGGTCAGGACTCTGTGCAGGCCAGTCAAGTTCCTCCACCCCAAACTCGCTCATCCATGTCTTTATGGACCTTGCTTTGTGCACTGGTGATCAGTCATGTTGGAACAGGAAGGGGCCGTCCCCAAACTGTTCCCACAAAGTTGGGAGCATGAAATTGTCCAAAATGACTTGGTATGCTGACGCCTTAAGGCTCGATTCACATCTATGCATGTTGCTTTTGAGTGTTTCTGCAGTGCTTTTTGCGGTGCTTTCCGCGTTTTTGGACACGTGTTTTTACCGTGATTTGCGTTTTTTTTTTTACACTGTATGTAGCTAGTTGCTAAGGAGGGAGCCGGGAAGCCAGCCGCCGCGTCCTTAGTAACTGATGAGTAATCAGTTGTCAGCGGGATTCCCGCTGAATGTAAAAAAAAAAAGAATTGCTATAAAAAAATTGAAAGAAAAAACAGCGTGGGCTCCCCCCCCCCCCCCCCAGGTCCATACCAGGCCCTTGGGTCTAGTACGGATTCGAAGGGGACCCCCACACACCAAAATTTAAAAAAATATGGTGTGGGGGTCCCCCCAAAATCCATACCATACCCTTATCCGAGCATGTAGCCAGGCAGGTCAGGAACGGGAGGGGACGAGCGAACGCTCCCCTCCCCCTGAACCATACCAGGCCGCATGCCCTCAACATGGGGGGGGGGTGCTCTGCGCCCCCCCACCCCAAAGCACCTTGCCCCCATGTTGATGGGGACAAGGGCCTCTTCCCGACAATCCTGGCCGGTGGTTGTCAGGGTTTGCGGGCGGGGGGCTTATCGGAATCTGGAAGCCCCCTTTAACAAGGGGGCCCCCAGATCCTGCCCCCTGCTATGTGAATGAGTATGGGGTACATTGTACCCCTACCCATTCTCTAAAAAAAAAAAAAAAAAAAAAAGTAGTGTAGTGTTAAAAAATACAGCAGACAGTTTTTGACAAGTCTTTTATTAAAAATCTTCTTCTTCTTCGCTTCTTCCTCTGGTCTTCCTCCATCTTCTCCCGCATCTTCATCCTCAGGTCTTCTTCTCCCCCTGCTTCTTCTTCTTCTTCGATAAAACACCTAACCTCACAAATGCTCTTCTGGAAGAATGGTCATACATTCCCATAGACACACTCCTAAACCTTGTGGACAGCCTTCCCAGAAGAGTTGAACCTGGTATAGCTGTAAAGGGTGGGCCAGCTTAATATTGAACCCTACGGACTAAGACTGGGATGTCATTAAGGTTCATGTGTGTGTAAAGGCAGGTGTCCCAATACTTTTGACAATATAGTGTATGGGAGGTAATACAGCGAAGTAAATCCTAACTGACTCACCGTTGCCAACCTGATTTCTGGGCCTTGTAGTGGAAGGACACAATTCAGGTCTCGGGGGGGGCTCAGAACATAGAAATTAGATCACAATAAGTAAACAATAAACATATAACTGGAGTAAGGTTTGTTTGCAATGTGTTGGCCCGGAGTTACACCTTAATAATATTATAAAAAGAAGGAGACAATTTCGACCTATCAGCTGCTTGCTTTCTCAGGAAAAAAAAATACTTGCTAGAAAAATGTAAACATATAATCTGATTGGCTGCTTGGATTCCGGCAGCTTTAACAATCTCCGCTCCGCCCATTACGTGTAAACGTCACGCTCGCTCCTAGCCGCGAGGGGTTAATCTCCGCGGACGCGTCTGGGCTCCCTGGCACCCGGGCGGGCGCTTTGGCTGCTTTTTTGGACGCCGTGACCCGTTCCCCTGCCAAGTGACATGCAGCCTGCGTGTGGGGAGCCCTGCCAAGTCCACACAATGCCTCTTTAACACCGCCACGGCTACAGCGCTCTCCCCATTGGCTCTTAAGCTCTTGGTTTCCTCTGTTAAATAAATAAATGACCAGTTCTTCCAAACCACAGACCACCCCCCCCCCTCCTCCTCCCCACCCACACTCCCCACATCCTCGCCAGCGGAGGCCCGCTTAAATGGCGTTTACAAAAATCACAAAGTGCAACTCTGGCCAACTGCTGACGCCGGATAGGAAATTCCACTTGATTTTAAAGCATTTAATTTGCCTTCTTGGCTCCCCCCCCCCCCCCCCATCGACATCCTAACCAAATTTTTATATAAAATCTTTGAGTTTTCATTACAATGATGTCATCACTGGGCCTCTGTGCTTCTCTAAGCAATGCAGGCAGATGGTGGCTGGTGGGAGGGGCCGGCAGGGTGCTGTACAGGTTCCTGAAAACATCACAGCCCCCTCCCAAAATCCCCCAGTGCTGATACAAGCAGTGGGAGGAGTTATGCAAACATGAAAAATGCCTTGATGGGTGGGTGTCAGTCTGGAGGAGTGGGCGTTCCTAGGCAGGCTGCCTTTGCATGTGATGCTGATCCTCTATGAAATAACTGAAATCCAGTAGACGAAAGGGGCGGGGCTAGGGACAGTCAGGCCGAGGAGGAAAGGACTAGATGAGGCTGGATGTCCCCCTGCCAGGAATTGAGGTGGGCTTGCAGCTACTCTACTGCAATGAGCTATTATTACAACTGGGGTCACACGGCATAATTCCCCCAAGATCTTGTTTTCCAAGATGCCCCTCCGGGTCCCAGAGGAGGCGGATGGGGCCTATGATATTTTTGTCTGTATTATTTCTGTGGGACTCCTTTCTCTTAGTACAGGGGTCTCCAAACCTTCCAACAAGGGGTCAGTTTACTGACTTCAGGTGGGCCAGTCTGTGGCCATTGGGAGTAGAAAAGGTCCCGATATCAGCCGAAAAAAACAATGCCCCATCATTGGTGTCAGTGTGAGGAACAGTGCCCCATCTTTGGTGTCAGTGTGAGGAATAGTGACCCATCATTGGTGTCAGTGGGAGGAATAGTGACCCATCATTGGTGTCAGTGGGAGGAATAGTGACCCATCATTGGTGTCAGTGGGAGGAATAGTGACCCATCATTGGTGTCAGTGGGAGGAATAGTGCCCCATTGTTGGTGTCAGTGGAAGGAATAGTGCCCCATTGTTGCTGTCAGTGGGAGGAATAGTGCCCCATCATTGGTGTCTGTGGGAGGAATAGTGCCCCATCGTTGGTGTCAGTGGGAGGAATAGTGCCCCATCATTGGTGTCTGTGGGAGGAATAGTGCCCCATCGTTGGTGTCAGTGGGAGGAATAGTGCCCCATCATTGGTGTCTGTGGGAGGAATAGTGCCCCATCGTTGGTGTCAGTGGGAGGAATAGTGACCCATCTTTGGTGTCAGTGGGAGGAATAGTGCCCCATCTTTGGTGTCAGTGGGAGGAATAGTGCCCCATTGTTGGTGTCAGTGGGGGCAATTATGTGCCATTGTTGGTGTCAACGGGGGGAATTGTGCCCCATCATTGGTGCCAGTGGGGGGAATTGTGCCCCATCATTGGTGTTGGGGGGGGGGGATTTATGCCCCATCGTTTGTGTCAGTGGCAGGAATAGTGCCCCATCATGGGTGTCAGTGGGGGGAATAGTGCCCCATCGGTGTCAGTGGGGGCGATTATGTGCCATCATTGGTGTCATAGGGGGGGGGGGATTGTGCCCTATCATTGGAGTCGGGGGAATTATGCCCCATCATTGGTGTCGGGGGGGGGAATTGTGCCCCATTGTTGGTGCCAGTGAGGGGAATTATGCCCCATCGTTTGTGTCAGTGAGAGGAATAGTGCCCCATCATTGGTCTCAGTGGGGGCAATTATGTGCCATTGTTGGTGTCAGTGTGGGGGGGGGGGGATTGTGCCCCATCGCTGGTGTCAGTGAGGGGAGTTATGCCCCATCATTGGTGTCATTGGGAGAAATGTTTCCCTTCACTGGTGTCAGTGGGGGGAATTCTGCTCCATTGTTGGTATCAGTGGATGGGCCAAATAAAAGCAAACAAAGGGCCACAGTTTGGAGACCACTGCCTTATAGTAATAATAATAAAGAAAAATCCTTTACATGTAGTTTTTAACCAATAGAAAAACACCCAGCAGCAAGGTGGTACAGGATTGGTTACACATGGAATTTGCTTGTTATTGTTATCTGCAGTCTTGCAGCCGTCCCACACCACGTTCCCTGACCGGCGGGAGCAGAACGTCTCCGCTGTGTCAGTATTGGCAGGAGAAGAAAGAAATACGAAGGCCACACATGGCTCACCAATGTACGTTTGTCCTGCCAGGAAGAAACAAAGCGCTCATTGCCCACCACTTCCTCTTCTTATTGGTGGAAAATTTCCTGCACGCTCTCTCTGAGCTTCCCTTATACATTATTCCCTGCCTGGTGATTGGCTGTAGCCAGTGGCGGGACAAAATCATCCAGTGCCCAGGGCAGAAATGCCAAAATGTGCCCCCCCCCTCCATTATGTGCGAGCTTATGAAGAGGAGAGGGGGGAGAGAGCACAGCCTACACCTCCTCCTGGCTCTCTCTTCTTCTCCAGTGCTGAGCTGACAGAAGTAGTGATGCCGCTGTCACTACTCTTGTCAGCCTTATAGTAGAAGGAACTTGCGACGCCCCCAATCCCTACAATACGCGCTGTGCCCAGGGCAGCCGCCCCTTCTGCTCACCCCTTTTCCCGGCCCCCCCCCCGGGCTGTAGCTTTGTCAGCCCTCCCAGTTGCCCACTGAGCTGCCTATCTATTGAAAGGAAATTCCCCAATTCTATCCACAACTAGCAACAATAATTTGGTTTTAAGCCGATTTGTGACGACCTTTGACCTCGCGGGCTCAACTCGTCAATCTAAAGAGCCTCGCGGGCGTGCGGGTTAGCGAGTTAACGTGACGATCACTCAGGCCGGCTGTAATTGGTCGTGATTAGTCGAGGACGTTTTCCGGGCATGAAACGTCCCTGGCAGAGGGGCCGAGGGAGAGGCGAGCCCCGTATCGAGCGGGACGCGGGCGCCTTAATTGAGCTCATGCTCCCTGTATATAAACAGATGGCTGCTTTAAATCAATTATTCCTCATTTGTGTAACAGGCACTGACTTCCTGACAGCGAGGGAGGCGCGGCGGGGGGCGCGGGGGGGGGGGGGGCGCGCGCGCGGGGGGGGGGGGGGGGCGCACAGCTCATCCTCCCGGATAATAATAACTCATCACCTGAGGTAAGCAGGCCACTAACTGCGCATCGGGGGATCTCCAACGGCGGGCGAATTCATAGATTTCAGATCGGTAAAAAGGAAACGGCTTAATGCAAATCATTTTTTCCGAATTCTTCACATTTAAAAACCTTCCGTATTTATTATACTTGTATATTACTTGTATTGTCTGCTGTGATTTCTGCTTATTACATGTGCAGTCTCTGCTTCCTGATCCCCTTATCTCCCTGCAAGTCTACCAGACAGGACCGGTCTGATTGAAAGCAAGACTCACCGACCACAATGGCAGCCGGCGATCGTGTGATTCAGACTGGCCGTGCTGTATATGTGGGGGTCTCATAACCTGTCAGGAGGACGGCCTCTTTGTATATTTTCCAAATATTTGTGGGCCGAAAAAAAATCCCAGTTTGTATAAATCTATGAATAATAAATGAATAGTAACGTTGTACTTGGATCTGTTTTGAAAGCATTATAATATGATTCATAAGAAAGGAAAAAGAACTTCAGTAAAACAAGGTAAAGTCCCGCCCCCCTTACATCAGAGCCCCCCTTACATCAGAGCCCCCCTTACATCAGAGCCCCCTTTACATCAGAGCCCCCCTTACATCAGAGCCCCCCATCAGAGCCACCTAATATCATAGACCCCATCAGATCCCCCCTATATCAGAGTTCCCATCAGATCCCCCCTATATCAGAGTTCCCATCAGATCCCCCCTATATCAGAGTTCCCATCAGATCCCCCCTATATCAGAGTTCCCATCAGATCCCCCCTATATCAGAGTTCCCATCAGTGCTCTCTTACTTCAGGGACTTCATCCGACCCCCTCTCTCATTATAGACCGAATCAGACCCCCCCTTACATCAGGGTCCCCATCAAAGCCCCCTTACATCAGAGTCCCCATTAGATCCCCCCTTGTATCAGAGCTCCCATCAGAGCTCTCTTAAATTAGGGTCCTCATCACAGTCACCAATACATTAGGGTCTCCACCAGAGCCCCCCTTACATTCTGCCTTATATCAGAGACCCACATTACATCAGACCCCCCCCCTCCCCCTTACATCAGGGTGCCCATCAAAGCCCCCCTTTTACTAGAGTTCCCATCAGATCCCCCTTATTTCAGAGTTCCCATCAGAGCTCTCTTACATCAGGGTCCTCATCAAAGCCCCCCTTACATTAGGGTCTTAATCTGAGCCCTTACATCCTGTCTTACATCAGAGTCCCACCGTACATCAGAACCCCTCCCCCCCCCTTACATAAGGGTGCCTATCAAAGCCACCCTTACATCAGAGCCCCCATCAGATCCCCCCTTATTTCAGAGCTCTCTTACATCAGGGTCCGCATCAAAGCCCCCCTTATACTAGAGTTCCCATCAGATCCCCCCTTATTTCAGAGTTCCCATCAGAGCTCTCTTACATCAGGGTCCGCATCAAAGCCCCCCTTATACTAGAGTTCCCATCAGATCCCCCCTTATTTCAGAGTTCCCATCAGAGCTCCCTTACATCAGGGTCCCCCCCTACATCAGGGTCCCCATCGGAGTCCTCCCTTATATCGGAATACCCTTTACATCAGGGTACCCCTTACATCATATGTCACCCTTTTCATCAGAGAAGAAGTGGAGACCAACTGATCTGAATCCTCTGTGCAAATCAGTTGCAGGCCAGATAAACGGTAGTGGGCCAGATGTTGCCCATGGGCTGTAGTTCGAAACCCCTACTTTAGAGGGAGCTAGAGGATGTGTCCCCCCCCCCCCCCCGCCACCTTCCGTGGCTTGCTTGGGCTCTTCTGCCCCACCGGAAGCTCAGAGCGACCAGCTGGCACGTCTTTCAGCTGGCCGAAGCCGGGATCATCTTTGATCAGCTCGGATTTTACCCGGATGTCAGCGGCGCAATTTTTAAAAGAACGAAAAGCATTCAAAAATACAGATTGTGATGTTTTAAATGCTTTTAAGGGCAGAGGAGGCATCTGGTGTCTTATAGACCCCAGATCTCTCCATAAAGAGTACCTGTCACATGCCTACTGCTAGCACAATGATGTTTACATTCCTTTGTGACAGCAGGAAAAGTGATAAAAAATAAAAAAAAAATAAAACTTTTTTTTTAAAGTGCCCCAGTCCTCCCCCCCCCATGCTTGCACACAAAGGAGAGTAATGCGCGTCGGTCCCGCACGCACGCAATCAGTCAACACATGTGAGGTATCACCGTGAATGTCCGATCATGGGCAGGAATTCTAGCACCAGACCTCCTGTGTACATCTAAAGTAAAGTCTTTAAAATCGTCGCCTATGAATAGTAAAATTTACATCGCTTGTAAATTACGGGCTAAATACTGCTTCAGCTCACAGACAGGCTGAATATGGCCTCGGCTCACAGACGGGCTGAATACGGCCTCGGCTCACAGACGGGCTGAATACGGCTTCAGCTCACAGACAGGCTGAATACGGCCTTGGCTCACAGACGGGCTGAATACGGCCTCGGCTCACAGACAGGCTGAATACGACCTCGGCTCACAGACAGGCTGAATACGGCCTCGGCTCACAGACGGGCTGAATACGGCCTTGGCTCACAGACGGGCTGAATACGGCTTCAGCTCACAGACAGGCTGAATACGGCCTTGGCTCACAGACGGGCTGAATACGGCCTCGGCTCACAGACGGGCTGAATACGGCCTCGGCTCACAGACGGGCTGAATACAGCCTCGGCTCACAGACGGGCTGAATACGGCTTCAGCTCACAGACGGGCTGAATACGGCCTTGGCTCACAGACGGGCTGAATACGGCCTCGGCTCACAGACGGGCTGAATACGGCCTCGGCTCACAGATGGGCTGAATACGGCCACGGCTCACAGACGGGCTGAATACGGCCTCGGCTCACAGACGGGCTGAATACGACCTCGGCTCACAAAGGGTCTGAATACGGCTTCAGCTCACAGACGGGCTGAATACGGCCTCGGCTCACAGACGGACTGAATACGGCCTCGGCTCACAGACGGGCTGAATACGGCCTCGGCTCACAGACAGGCTGAATACGGCCTCGGCTAACAGACAGGCTGAATACAGCCTCAGCTCATGGACTGGCTGAATATGGCCTTGGCTCACAAAGGGGCTGAATACGGCTTTGGCTCACAGACGGACTGAATACGGCCTCGGCTCACAGACGGGCTGAATACGGCCTCGGCTCACAGACGGGCTGAATATCCATCCTAGAATATCCACCACTGAGTGTGGCTCATCTCCGGCGTGGCGTGTTCCTGCATCATATGTGACAAAGGTCCTAGCATAATCCGACCCAAACTGCACATTACGTCAATCGGCTGTCACAAAACAAAAAATGAGATGCACTCCATCAAAACAGGATCGCCCGCTGTCCCAGCGAACGCACAAGAGTTAACGGCGGAAGAGGCAGAGCAGCTGTATCCTTTGCTGTTCAGAGAATTACTGGCGGCGTGCGCGGGCTGATCTGAGTATAATTATCCGGCATAGACAACTACGCACCACGCAGAGCTATGAGGCCTGGGACGCCTCTCTCTCCAAGTCATAAAAAAGTCATATAAACAGCCATAAAATTGCCTCACAAACATATTGCAGACACAAACCACCAAACATGGCAGCACCTTATCCGTATACACACACCATTACTATTCTGACATCCTTTTCCATCTGATACTAAGCAGAATATGTCCCAATATACAGCAACAGTACCCTTCATCAGAACTTTTCCATCTATTTTCAAGTTGTCCTTGAGCTCTAGCTTAGCCTAGACCAGTGATGGCGAACTTTGGCATCCCAGATGCTCATGCACTCTGCGGTGTAGTTGAGCATCATCATACATCAACTAAATGTATTTCCAAAACATCTAGGGTGCCAAGGTTCGCCATCACTGGCCTAGACTTTTCTTAGGCTAAGATGATGTCATCAGTCTGCTGCAGGCAGGAGGAAGCATTTCCTCAGTCTCCCATATCTTCCCAGTGATAAGACTGTAACATTGTAGCAAGTTACAAGGTGAGAAACTGTTATGCCCCTCTTGCATGGGCATTCCGTCTGTCTGTTTTTCATCCGTTGACGGATGAAAAACATACATCAATTAATTTCTATGGGCAAACTGATGTAAAAGGATAATCATCCGTTTATACATCTGTATCTGTTCAGGTCCATTTGTTTTATAAGGAACAAGGCTCTGTCCAGGTCCACTGAAATGGACTAGAATGGATGTAAACAGAAAACGGTCCATTTTTGCATACGTTTTCGCATTGGTTGTTAGGAGCCACTACCCGCCAGTGTCCTCGCAGGGGAGGAAGGGGGGCTGCAGGCCCTTTTAAAAGAGATCTTTTAATGTCGGCTCTTTTGTGTACATTCGGCTATTAACAGAGAATCCCCCACTGACAGCAAGGATGAGTTAAAGTTATGTTAAAAATCATAGCTAGTCTATGAGCCGAGGTCGTATTCAGCCTGTCTGCGAGCCGAGGTCGTATTCAGCCCATCTGCGAGCCGAGGCCGTATACCGCCTGTCTGTGAGCTGAGGTCGTATTCAGCCCATCTGCGAGCCGAGGTCGTATTCCGCCTGTCTGTGAGCCTAAGCCGTATTCAGCCGTCTGTGAGCTGAGGCCGTATTCAGCCGTCTGTGAGCTGAGGTCGTATTCAGCCCATCTGTGAGCCGAGGTCGTATTCAGCCTGTCTGCGAGCCGAGGTCTTATTCAGCCCGTCTGTGAGCCGAGGCCATATTCAGCCTGTCTGCGAGCCGAGGTCGTATTCAGCCCGTCTGTGAGCCGAGGTCGTATTCAGCCCGTCTGTGAGCCGAGGTCGTATTCAGCCCGTCTGTGAGCCGAGGTCGTATTCAGCCCGTCTGCGAGCCGAGGCCGTATTCAGCCTGTCTGCGAGCCGAGGTCGTATTCAGCCTGTCTGCGAGCCGAGGTCGTATTCAGCCCGTCTGCGAGCCGAGGTCGTATTCAGCCCGTCTGTGAGCCGAGGTCGTATTCAGCCCGTCTGCGAGCCGAGGTCGTATTCAGCCCGTCTGTGAGCCGAGGTCATATTCAGCCCGTCTGCGAGCCGAGGTCTTATTCAGCCCGTCTGCGAGCCGAGGTTGTATTCAACCCATCTGTGAGCCGAGGTCGTATTCAGCCTGTCTGTGAGCCGAGGTTGTATTCAACCCATCTGTGAGTCGAGGTCGTATTCAGCCCGTCTGTGAGCCGAGGTTGTATTCAACCCATCTGTGAGTCGAGGTCATATTCAGCCCGTCTGTGAGCCGAGGTCGTATTCAGCCCGTCTGTGAGTCAAAGTCATATTCAGCCCGTCTGTGAGCCGAGGCCCTATTCAACCCATCTGTAAGCAAAGGTCATATTCAACCCATTTGTGAGCTATGGCCGTATTCAGCCTGTCTGTGAGCCGAGGTCATATTCAGCCCATTTGTGAACTGAGGCCGTATTCAGCCCATCTGTGAGTCAAGGACGTATTCAGCCCATTTGTGAGACAAGGCCATATTCAGCCTGTCTGTGAGCCGAGGCAGTGTTCAGTACATCTGTGAGCCAAGGCCGTATTCAGCCCGTCTGTGAGCCAAGGCTGTATTCAGCCCGTCTGTGAGCCGAGGCCTTATTCAGCCCGTCTGTGAGCCGAGGTCGTATTCAGCCCATTTGTGAGTCAAGGCCATACTCAGCCTGTCTGTGAGCCGAGGCGGTGTTCAGTACATCTGTGAGCCGAGGCCGTATTCAGCCCGTCTGTGAGCCGAGGTGGTATTCAGCCCGTCTGTGAGCCGAGGCCATATTCAGCCCGTCTGTGAGCCGAGGTGGTATTCAGTACATCTGTGAGCCGAGGCCGTATTCAGTACATCTGTGAGCCGAGGCCATATTTAGCTCGTCTGTGAGCTGAGGTTGTACTCAGCCACTCCATGAGCCAAGGCTGTATTGAGTCAGTCTGTGTGCCGAGGCCGTAATAAGCCCGCCTGTGAGCCAAGGTCACCCTGTCAGTTCACCAAGATTAAATGGCGTCACAGATGCACATTGTGGTTCCTGGTGCGCCGAGAGGCGTTTCGTCGGCCATCTTGTCTTCTGGACCTGTTTTTTAAAGAGCATCTCAAGAGACGGGGCTGCTATGGCTTACCTTCTCCTTCGCTGGCTCAGGTCCAACCTCTGGCTCCAATATTTTTGGGAGTCTCTGTAACAAATATGTATCCAGTGAAGGCAGATCTGCACACTTTACAGCATTAAAACCCATTAAAACAGCATGAGAGCCGGGCAACCAGCATTTTCAGGAGGAGAGGTCACGGTGACCAGAGCCTTTTAAATAAAATATACTATATCTGAATTGTATTTTTTGTAAACAAAAAGAAATCTGCTTGATGAAAATAAACTTGTCTGTTGTATTATTGTTTTAAAGATCCTTTACTGCGCAACATTGTTGTAATTCTGTATGTGGGGGCTGCACAGTGGTTGTGCTTTTACCTTTCCGCAATGCATGTCTATGAGTCAGCTGACCAGCTAAAAATCAATGCACTCCCTATGTGGCTGGTATCTTATCTCAGCAGCTGTTAAGGGAGACAGAGTAATTGAACTAAGCCACAAAGAGCTCCCTCTGCTGGCTGATCTACACATCTTTATATTTATTATAGTTACTAAAAGTAAACACTGTGATAATTATTCATCTATTGATTGACAGGCTCTACTTAAGGAACACAGTCTTGCTTTACCAGGAGCTTGTGATATCACTGAGGCATGAGGTGGAAAACGTCTCATGGTCCAGCTATTCTTAGCTCCTAGGGACTCATGTAGAGTTTTTTTTTCCCCCGGTTTTGAATAAAGCAGAGGAGGGTTAAAACTCAGCATTTTTTTCACTGTGTCCCATTGGGGACTTTCCCCTCCATTTCCTTTCTTAGGGACACAACAGGAAGTGGGAGGCAAGCTCTACAAAGTGAGATGAAACGACTCCCATTGGAAGATTCCCACTTCTATTCCTGTTCTCGTGACAACTCAAAACTTTGGATTTCCCCTCACTGGTGACACCAGGACAAATAGAAGGGTGACTCCTCCAAATGGGGACAATGCAATAAAAACCCGACAGGGGTTGTAATTCTTCCCTATTCCATCCAAAAGTAAAAATAACAAACTTTGGCCTTGGATACTCTTTAGCTATGGGGGTGGGCAGGAGGGGCAGCTTCCCTGGACTCTGTGATAACATTTGAGGTGGGGGGGGGGGGGGAGATTGGGGGGAGGGGATTTGTGTTGGGAGGGGTTAAAATATGTTATGGAGGGGAAATTAGGGGGTGTGTGTTAGGATTGGTGATTTAGGGGGATCTATGTTGGGAGGGGAGATGGGGGAAGAGGATTTGTGCTAGAAGGGGTGAATTGAAGAGTTTGTGCTAGAAGAGGTGATACAGTGGTTGGTGGGGGGGGGGGGGGGATGGGTAGGTTGTGCTAGTAGGGATGAATGGGGGGAATTTGCAATAGGAGGGGAAAATTGGGGGTGGGGGTTGTGCTAGGAGGGGGTATTGGGGGGTATTTGTGCTGGGAGGGAGAAGGATGTGAGGGAAGGGGAAATTTAAAAGGTAGAGGATTTGTGCTGGAGGATGAATGTGAGGGGAAATGATGTGAGAGGTAGAGGATTTGCGCTGGGGGGGGGGGGGGGGGGGGTATTTGTGCTGGGGGGTGAACTCAGCAGGGAAATTTGAGGGGTAGAGGATTTGTGCTGGGGGGGGGGGGTATTGGGGATATTTGTGCTGGGGGTGTGTATAGGGTAATTGTGAAAGGTAGAGGATTTGTGCTGGGGTGTGCTATTGGGGGGGGGGTATGTGTACTCAGAGGGGAAATTTGAGAGGTAGAGGATTTGTGCTGGGGGGGGGTATTGGGGGGTATTTTTGCTGGGGGATGTGTACTCAGAGGGAAAATTTGAGAGGTAGAGGATTTGTGCTGGGGGGGTATTGGGGGGTATTTTTGCTGGGGGATGTGTACTCAGAGGGAAAATTTGAGAGGTAGAGGATTTGTGCTGGGGGGGGGGGGGTAATTTGTGCTGGGGGGATGTGTACTCAAGGGGATATTTGAGAGGTAGAGGATTTGTGCTGGGGGGGGGGGGGTATTTGTGCTGGTGGGGATGTGTACTCAGAGGGGATATTTGAGAGGTAGAGGATTTGTGCTGGGGGGGGTATTGGGGGTATTTATGCTGGGGGGGTATTGGGGGGTATTTGTGCTGGGGTGGTATTGGGGGGTATTGGGGGTATTTATGCTGGGGGGATGTGTACTTAGAGGGGAAATTTGAGAGGTAGAGGATTTGCGCTGGGGGGGGGGTGTATTTATGCTGGGGGGATGTGTATTTAGAGGGGAAATTTGACAGTTAGAGTATTTGTGCTGGGGGGGTCATTTGTGCTGGGGAGATTTGGGGGATGGGGAGACACAGATTTGTTCTGGGAGGGGGGATTTCAGCAGGGGGGTGGATTTGTACTGGGAGGAGGGGAATTTATGTTCTGGGCTGACCTTGTCCCGGCATTGACTTTAAATATTATTAATGAACACGTGACACCAATGAATGCTAACAAGTTCCTGTTCTGTTTCTCACAGGCCTGCTCCGCTCCTCGTGTCACGGGACCCGGCGGAAGCGCCCCTCAGCCCGCGGAGCCCGAGCAAAGCCCCAAACCAGTCAAGCAGCCCCCTTCCGGCTCGGAGAGCGTCTCAAATGTGGAGCGTGCAGAGCCCAGTGCGGCAGGTAGGTGGCGCTCTCTGCTGTGTGATTTCTATACCGTAGTGTATACAGCTGTAATCTTATGACTTGTGATATATCATGTAAGACACCGTACCCTGTGGGGGATTCCTGAGTTTCTTTGACGTGTCGCAGTAGGATGCTGTTACGCCGTGCTGGTTGCGTATCTATCCTTCGCTCAGTAGATCATATCCGCGTACCCAAAGGAGATGCCAGACGCCGCTTAACCGTTTCCATGCTTTCTGCTTGACCGCCTAAGAAAAAAAAAAAAATCCTTTTTAGTGAAATCATATGAGAATACCCTCAGATCCAGATTTCACCCGCTGTGTGGCCCAGATACAGTCTGGGCCACACGCAAAATACTTTTCATCTGCAGTCAGCAAAACTGCGCATGAACTGTACTGCTCTGCAGCTGCTGCTGGCAATACACGGATCCATCATATATATATATATATCTTCTTATTTTTATCATTGCCCCCCCCCCCGTTTCAGTTTTTGTGCCATGTGAACAGAATGCGTCGAATTGGGCAGTCAGACCGTAACATTGCGTACGTAGCCCAGAAATTTGACTTTTGTTTACTCTTCAGATATTTATTCCCCGATTTTAGTTCATCCATCGATCCGCCCTTCTCAAGTCATCGTAAGATCGCTTTTCGCTGCTGAAAATATTAAAAAATAAATTGATAACATTGACAGTATTAGAAGATATTTTAATAATAGTGATAATATTACAAGATATTTGGACAATAATGATAATATTAAAAGCTGATATGGTAATAATAATTATATTGATAGTATTGATTACAATAAAAAAGATGCTCCATTATTATTATTGATCATAAAAGTTAAAGAGACCCTGTCACCTAAAATTGAGACCTGTTGCCACCTGGGTAACACATATGTGTGGCAGGAAAAGTGTGGTCTTTAATGCCCACATGCTGCACACGTGTCACTGGGCGGCCAAAGTTTCTGTGCTGAGAGCGCATTTACTGCATCCTCCCAGCACAGAGACTGACCCCCCCCCCAATACTTGCCTGAGCCCCCCCAATACTTGCCTGAGCCCCCCAATACTTGCCTGAGTCCCCCCTTAATACTTGCCTGAGGCCCCCCCAATACTTGCCTGAGTCCCCCCTCAATACTTGCCTGAGTCCCCCCTCAATACTTGTCTGAGCTCCCCAATACTTGCCTGAGCCCCCCCAATACTTGCCTGAGCCCTCCCCCAATACTTGCCTGAGACCCTCCAATACTTGCGTGAGCCCCCCCAATACTTGCCTGAGCCCTCCCTCAATACTTGCATGAGCCCCCCAATACCCATCTGAGCGCCTCCAATACTTGTTTGAGTCCCCCCAGTACTTGCCTGAGCCCCCCCCCAATACTTGCCTGAGCCCTTCCCCAATACTTGCCTGAGCCCCCCCAATACTTGCCTAAATTCCCCCAATACTTGCTTGAGCCCCCCAATACTTGCCTGAGCCCCCCAATACCCATCTGAGTCCCCCCGATTACATGCCTGAGCACCCCAATACTTATCTGAACCCCAAATACTTGCCTGAGCCCCCCAATACTTGTCTTAGCTCCCCAAATACTTGCCTGAGCCCCCCCAATACTTGCCTGAGTCCCCCTCCAATACTTTCCTGAGCCCCCCAATACTTGCCTGAGCCCTCCAACAATACTTGCCTGAGCCCCCCCAATACTTGCCTAAGCCCTCCCCCAATACTTGCCTGAGCCCTCCCCCAATACTTGCCTGAGCCCCCCAATACTTGTCTGAGCCCCCCAATACTTGCCTGAGCCCCCAATACCTGTCTGAGCCTCCCCAATACTTGTCTGAGTCCCCCCAATAGTTGCCTGAGACCCCCAATACTTGTCTGAGCCCCCAATACTTGTCTGAGCCCCCAATACTTGCCTGAGCCCCCCAATACTTGCCTGAGCCCCCCCAATACTTGCTTGAGCCCTCCCCCAATACTTGCCTGAGCCCCCCAATACCTGTCTGAGCCTCCCCAATACTTGTCTGAGTCCCCCCCAATAGTTGCCTGAGCCCTCCAATACTTGTCTGAGTCCCCCCAATAGTTGCCTGAGCCCTCCAATACTTGTCCGAGCTCCCCAATACTTGCTTGAGCTCCCCAATACTTGCCTGAGCCCCCCGATACTTGCCTGAGCCCCTCAATACTCGCCTCAGCCCCCCAATACTTGCTTGAGCCCCCCCCCATACTTGCCTGAGCCCCATCGCAATCCAGCAATGTACACGGCAGCCTCGGCTCTCTGGGAACTCTCCTTCCTCATTGGCTGAGACAGCAGAGATGTACCCGTAGGTTGCTGGACTTTCGACGGTTATACCGGGGTGAGGCCTGCTGCTGTGTCATCACCCCGATGTTGTTTTTTTAGAGCCGGCTCACTAGCCGCTCGATTGCTATTACAAGCAGCGGGAGGGCCCCCCCCACCCCCCTCCCTCCTGCGGCTCTCTCGGGCTCTCTCCTCTCGCCGGGATCGGCGCCGGGATCCGGGATCCGGCTGTTCATAATAGTAACCAAAAAGCGATGACATGACATGACTTCCGGTTTACTTGAAATCAGCGCCATTTTTTTTGAGAATCAAAAGCATTCAGAAATACGGATCTTGGCGTTTTAAATGCTTTTAAGTGCAGAGGAGGGGTTTGGAGCACTACAGACCAGTGTTAATTTTGAAGTCAAATTTCAATTTAGTTTTAGTCTTAGTCTTGTGACTAAAATGCCATTTTAGTTTTAGTCGTATTTTAGTCGACAAAATTAACACTGCTGATGACAGGGTCTCTTTAAAGCACACGAGGGGGGGGGGGGGGCATACTGCAGGTGAACCAATCAAGGCACAGCGCCACCATCACAAAGGATGGGGGGAGGGATTCTTTGATGTCCAGTCCATTGGTATCAGCTGGTGTGTCTGAGGGCTCATTCACACTTAGGCATTCCATTGCATTAATGCGCATAATTTAACACGCATTGTGGCACATGTCAACATGCATTGCGTTAAGGCTGCCCATTCATTATGACTAGGCAGACAACGCATCACAATAGATGAAAAAAAAAATGTGCATAACTTTTTTTTTTTTTTTTTTTAACAATGCAGCACACTATTTATGCATTGTGGTGCGCTGCAGACGGTTCACAATGAATGGCACCACACATAGACCAGGTACGTTGCCATGCGTGACGACTCGTGTTAACACACATGTCTAAGGGCTACTTCACACCCTAGAAACGCAGTCCGGATGCATTCTGGATGCTTTTTTGCATGTGCGTTTTTGACGTGTTTTTTTGGTACATTTTTGATGCGGCCCGGTGCATTTTCCCCCCTCTTTTTTTCTTAACCTTAAATTAGGACATGTGTATTCCAGTGCGTTTTTTTGGTACGTTTAGGTGCGTTCCGGTGTGTTTTTTGATGCATTTTACCGTATTCCAGTTCAGTTCAGTGCAGAAAAAATGCAGCATGTTCTACTTTTTTTTTCTGGAACTGACCGCACTGGTGTGAACTATGCCATTGGAAGCCATATAACCTACTATCCATGCGTTTTTGATGCAGAAAAAAAAAACGCACTGGACTGCATGTGGTGTGAACTAGTCCTAAGTGGCCACGATGCACATTTGTGAATGCGCTCTAAGGGCCAGTTCACACCATAGAAACGCAGCCCGGATGCTTTTTTGTATGAGCGTTTTTGATGCATTTCAGTGCATTTTTTCTTAACCTTAAAGAGGAACTGCAGTCTGCTCACATAATCTGTAATAAAAACATCTTTGCCATTCTGAAGCTTCCCTCCAACCACTTTGCATATTATTTATATATACTGTGATTCTGTACTTGCCAAATATGCTGCAGAAATCTCCCTCCACTGAGTCTGGCTGCATCCATTTTAACTGTGGGCAGCTGAAGCTGCTGCCTGTTCACTTCCTGGATTTAGGCTCGATTCACACCTATGCATGTTGCTTTTGAGCGTTTTTGGAGTTTTTTTTTGTGATGCTTGCCACGTTTTTGAGCAGCGTTTTTGTAGTGTTTTTTTTTTTTTACAGTTTTTTTAGACTGTATACAGTCTAAAAAAATAAAAATAAAAAAACAAAAACAAAAAAACCCCCCGCCAAAAACGCATCAAAAACGCTGTAAAAACGTTTTTGATGCTTGTCCATTGAATTCTATTACATGCAAAACGCTGCATTTTGCATGAAAAAAAGTCCCTGACCCTTTCCAAAAACGCAGAGGTACAAAAAGGCATTGATGTGAACATGTTCCATAGGAACCCATGTTAAAAAAATTCCTATGCATTTCTGCAAAATGCAAAATGCATCAAAAAACGCGCTAGTGTGAATGGAGCCTTACACAGACACACGGAGGCACACCTCCAGCTCTGCAGCTCTCATTGGCCCTCTTATGACTCATCCCCCCCTCCCTTCCTGGCAAACTCTCACAAGAGTGAGAAAGAGAGCTGTGCATGATGTCATAAGCCTAGGCTAATGACCAAACAAGAAACAGGAAATGGAATGTATAAGGTATTTACTGGCAGAAAGAAATAGTTTTACTATCTAAAGTTAAAACAACAACAAGGGCAGAAGATTTAATAGATGGAAAGATTAAAAAATGACTGAAGTTACACTTTAACAACTTCAGCCCCGGGAGATTTGGCTGCTGAATGACCAAGCTATTTTTTGCGATTCGGCACCGCGTCGCTTTAACTGACAATTGCGCGGTCGTGCGACGTTACACCCAAACAAAATTGACGTCCTTTTTCCCCCACAAATAGAGCTTTCTTTTGGTGGTATTTGATCACCTCTGCAGTTTTTATTTTTTGCGCTATAAACGAAAAAAGCGTTAATTTTGAGAAAAATACAAAATTTTGTACTTTTTGCTATAATAAAAATCCCCTATTTTTTATTTTTTTTAAAAAGCAAATTTTTTCCCTCAGTTTAGGCCGATATGTATTCTTCTACATATTTTTGGTAAAAAAAATCGCAATAAGCGTATATTGATTGGTTTGCGCAAAAGTTATAGTGTCTACAAAATAGGGGATAGATTTATAGCATTTTTATTATTATTATTTTTTTTTACTAGTAATGTCGGTGATCTGCGATTTTTATTGGGACTGCGACAATATGGCGGACACATCGGACACTTTTGACACATTTTTGGGACCACTGGCATTTATACAGCGATCAGTGCTATAAAAATGCACTGATTACTGTAAAAATGTCACTGGCAGGGAAGGGGTTAACACTAGGGGGCAATCAAGTGGTTAACTGTGTTCCCTGTGTGTATTTCTAACTGTAGGGGGAGGGGACTGACTAGAGGAAGTGACGGATCGTGGTTCCTGGCTATTAGGAACACACAATCTGTCTCTCCTCACAGAGCAGAACAGGGATTTGTGTGTTTACACACACACTTCCGTGTTCTGCCTCTCGTGCCCGCGATCGCTCGTGGCCAGCAGTCATCGCGACCGTTGGCCACGAACATCGGCACCCCCGCAGTGCAGCGGGCGCATGCCTGTTATCCTGAGCCGACTTATAGCTACAATGGCTCGCGGGATCGGGCCGACCTTCTGCAGTAGAATGACGGCAGCTGGTTGGCAAGAGGTTAAATAAGGACATATATTCCAGTGCATTTTTGGTGCGTTTAGGTTCCTTTCCACCGTGTTTCTGATGCATTTTATCACGTTCCACTACAGTCCAGTACAGAAAAAATGCGGCTATTGTCCTACTTTTTTTCTGGAACTGGAATGCACTGGTTTTGAATGATGCCATAGAAAACCATATAACCTACTATCCATGCGTTTTTGATGGAGAAAAAAAAAAAAAACACGCACTGGTAGGGCTGGGGAAAAAAATCGATTTAAATCTTGAATCGAGTTGAGAGGTCAAATCAATTCAAATTTAAGCAAATCGATTTTTTTAGATTTTTTTTTTTCACCGCGCCGGTCCTGAGGTGCTGAGGGCAAGAGTTTTTAGGCGAGGCCGCGGCTTCGGCCTAGTCCGCGAGGCCGGATGCCGCAAATAGGCCGAAGCCGCGGCCTCGCCTAAAAACTCCTGCCTGCAGCTCTCCATGACTGGCGCTGACATCGCGCCGGTCCTGAGGAGCTGCGGGCAGGAGTTTTTCGGCCTAGTCCGTGGCTTCGGCCTAGTCTGCGAGGCCGGACACCGCGGACTAGGCCGAAGCCGCGGCCTCGCCTAAAAATTCTTGCCCGCAACTCCTCAGGACTGGCGCGGTGTCCCAAAAAAAAAAAAAAAAACTTGATTCAAATCATGAATCGAGTTTTTTTTTTAAGAAAATCGCAGATTTTTTTTTTTTTTTTTAGAAAATCTCCCAGCCCTACGCACTGGACTGTATGTGGTGTGAACTGGCCCTAAAGGAAGGGAAGGCAATACTGACATTATAAACATTACAGATGAATAAATTGCCTTTGGATCGTCATTTTGAAAAGAGAAAATATAGTTGCCAGTTGAGTTCCATGGAAGCGAGGGAGCTGGAAACACCTCGGGAGGTGGGGGGACGCCGGAAGCCGCGGACTAGGCCGAAGCCGCAGCCTCGCCTAAAAAAAATCCTGCCTGCAGCTCCCCATGACCGGCGCTGACACTGCGCCGGTCCTGAGGAGCTGCGGGCAGGAGTTTATAGGTGAGGCCGCGGCTTCGGCCTAGTCCGCGAGGCTTGACGCCGCGGACTAGGCCAAGGCCGCGGCCTCGCCTAAAAACTCAACTCCTCAGGACTGGCGCGGTGTCCCAAAAAAAAACTCGATTCAAATCGTGAATAGATTTTTTTTTAAAAATCGCAGATTTTTTTTTTTTTTTTAGAAAATCTTCCAGCCCTACTGTATGTGGTGTGAACTGGCCCTAAAGGAAGGGAAGGCAATACTGACATTATAAACATTACAAACGATTAAATTGCCTTTAGATCGTCATTTTGAAAAGAGGAAAAATATTTGCCAGTTGAGTTCCACGGAAGCGAGGGAGCTGGAAACCCCCTGGGGGGTGAGGCGAGGGGGGGGGGTGAAGGGATAATTTGAAGTTAAACAGGATACAGAAAGTTGTATAGAGGAGAAGCGGAATGTAGCTCCGGGAATGCGAAGCGATTGTGTAACGCACAGCGAGGCGCGGCGCTTATTGGAAGACAGGTGCTCAGACTCCCCCTTGCCATTCCCGAGGCAGGTGAGCTTGTTTTCCTGTGTCTGGGAGGAGGGGAGGACGACGCGGGGCCTGGCCGGCAGCCAGCTGTTGTTCCTATTCTTGGCAGTTGCTTAGCGTGAGGCCGGGAGATGATAAAGGTGTATTTGTGTCACCTGTGAGAGAGGGAGGCCGGCGCTGCCTCCTCCGCCGCAGCTGCCTCATTAACACCTGACACGGAACATCCCCTGGGGCGCCTCCTCTGCTCCTGGTGCTCCGTCCTCCTCCTCCCAGGCAAACAAGGCTAATGTATAAATGGGTTTATATACTAATGAAAGCCGCCGTTGTTTCTATAAACGCATCCTAATTCTCGGAGTTCGCCGCTTGGACTGTTATTATTTGTTAGCGACCATCTTAGGCCGAGGAGAGGCCAATGGTTCTCCTTAAATAAATGGTATATGTATTCCCGTGCTGTTATGAAGACGATACAGTAAAACCTTGGATTGCGAGCATAATTCGTTCCATAAACATGCTTGTAATCCAAAGCACTTGTATATCAAAGCAAATTTCCCCATAAGAAATAATGGAAACTCAAATGATTCGTTCCACAACCATTTATTCAGAAGTCCTTCAGTTTATAGTCCTTATAAAAAGATTATAGCAATGTGACCAGGTTGTGCAACCATAAAATGTCCATCCACAAATGGAAGCCTCCACAAGGGGATTAGGAGCAAAATCCAGCAGGAGCTCCAGATTATAAAAGAGAAGAGAGGCGCCTCTAAGTGTAGCAATATGTTTCTAAATGTTGTACCTTCATTAAATGTAACCATATTGCTACACTTAGAGGCGCCTCTCTTCTCTTATTTATTCAGTTGTGACATGACGCTACTTGTATATCAAGTCATCGCTTGTATATCAAGTCAAAATTGATTAAAAAACGTTGCTTGTCTTGCAAAACGCTCTCAAACCAAGATTTTACTGTAGTTTAAAGCAGGATTCCGGCCATTTTTTTTTTTTAAGTCAGCAGCTACAAACACTGTAGCTGCTGACTTTAAATAAGTAGACTTACCTGTCCTGGGTGCCCGCGATGTCGGCCGTTTGAGGCCGACCTGTCCCTCGGCTCTCGTGTCCCGGCACCGCCAGCCTAAGTAAGGGAAACAGGCAGTGGAGCCTTGCGGCTTCACTGCCAGTTTCCTACTGCGCACGCGCGAGCGGCGCAGCGCTCTGTGAATGGCCCCGTGGTTTTCTGGGAACACACAGTTCTCAGAAGGCAACGGGCCCGCTCACCGAGGAACAGGACACGCCGCGGAATAGGAAGAGGCAGATTAGGAAGACTGCCTAGCAACAAGGGTTCAGGTAAGTTTAAAACATTTTTTTTTTTCAAATTTTTATTTTTTTTATTTTATTAGGATTTTTGGTGCAATTTTTTTTTTTCAGGGTGGCCCTCCACTTTAACTTCTGCAAGCAGCGAGAAGGGTCAGTCCATACCCGCACACATGAAATAAATGAAATAGATGGTGCTGCGCTTGTTAAAAGATAAAGCTAAAGTCAAACTAGAACTACCTAATTTTTTAATATCTAATATTGTTTAACATATATTGCTTAGGTAGTTCTAGTTTGACTTTAGCTTTATCTTGTAACAGCGCAGCACCGTCTATTTCATTTATTTCAATGGTGCTCCTTAGACCTTGAATAACCACTTGCTGACCAGTGACATGACCATACCTCGCTGGACTTTAATTGACTATACTGGGATGATGCCACCACCCTGGTATCGTTTTTAAGAGCCCACAGCCAGCTCTCTTGTAAAAGCAATCCAGCGGCTAAGTAGCCACTGGATTGCTTTTACAAGCAGCGGGAGAGGGACGTCCTCCCCCCTTTCTGTGGCTTTCTCAGGCTCTCCCGTCCCACCAGGAGACCTGATTGACCAGCCGACACATCCACCAGCTGATCAGAGAGCCGAAGAAAGCCTGGATCGGCTTTGCTCGGCTATGGTATTGCGGATGCGATGACCTGGCATCACTTCCGGGTCACCCAAGTGTCAACAGCGCCATTTTTCAAAAATCAAAAGCATTCAAACACACAGATCTTGGTGTTTTGAATGCTATGAGACCCCTTTCACACTGGAGGCATTTTTCAGGCCCAAAAAACCCTTTCACATTTGCAGCGCTGCCGCGTTAGCGGTAAAGCGCCGCTAGTTTTAATGGAGCTTTACTGATTTTTAGAGGTGCTTTTCGGGCTGCTAGCGGGGTGCTTTTAACCCCAGCTAGCGGCTGAATAAAGGGTTGAAAGTGCACCACAAAGCGCCACTGCCGAGACGCTTTGGCAGCACTGCCGAGATGCTTTGGCAGCACTGCCGAGACGCTTTGGCGCGCTGCCCATTGATTTCAATGGACAGGGGCGCTTTATAAGCGCAGCAAAGATGCTGCTTGCAGGACTTTTTTTTAATTTCAAATTTCACAGAAAAAAAAAAAAAAAGATGCAGCCTGATTGGTCAATAAGATTAACGAGCCTTCTCTGGGCTGCCATTTATGTAGTCCGTTTTTTTTAATACCTCCAGCCAAAATTTTTTTCAGTGTTGGATAGACCCAGGAGTGGTAAATATTTCTACTGGTGACACCACCGGGGACAATCTCACCTCACTTCCTGTCTCTGTGACAAAAGTATTGGTAAAAACAGAGGCTGCAAGACACAGACCGTAGTGCTCCCGTTCAGACCCTTCCAAGCAATGCATTGCTTTAGGACAGCCCCATGATTGGGCTTTCAATGCACCAGAATAGGTTGAAAACTGCATCTGCACTATTTTTTTTTTTTTGCAGTGATACCGACTTTTTACCGTTTTGTAGAATCGATGATTCTTTCTGATGGAAGTTGGGTGAGGGTGGGGGGGGGGGGTGACTATTGACATGGCAGCACTAGTTTCCATGCGGGTGGCTGGAAATTGATGGCAGAGGCTGGCACCGTTAGGCCAGCGGCACGCCACGCACGGCGTCCCTTCTCTCGGCTGCCGGTCGCCCCCCTCCCCTCCTTTGCTGGCTCGGCCAAGAGAAAAAGGCTCCTAATTTGCAGCCAATAAATTAGATGTAGGAGCAGCGCCAGGCAGACAGGCGGTCAGGAAGTGGCTCGGAGTGGGAATCCGGTCCTGGAGGAGGAGGGGGGGGGGGAGCGCTCTCTGTGTGGGCACAGCCAGAGGAGCTGCTGGCGTTCGCTGTGCCCGTTAACGGATCCTCCAACCAGCCATCTGCCCAATGGAGGGATACGGCAGGGGATGGCCACCTAACCGCTTAGGTGAGTCTGTCGAGAAGGGAGGGGACAGGCGGACGGGTGGGCGGGGTAGTGGGATGGCGTTGGGGGAGGGGCTTGGAAGGGGGAGAAAAGTTTGAAAAGTTTGCATGTGACATCAGCTGTGTGTTAACCCTTCAGAGTCAGGAAGGTGAATAAAAAGTGGGCTCAGTGCTGTGCCAAAGCTGCATATGTGATAGGAAGATCTTAGTGACTGTCCCTAGGCCATTCATCATACTGTCCATCATTTACCCCATCATTGTCCTCAGATAGTGCCTGTTAGACTCCTGTGATCTGTACTGTCAGTCTCCTGTGATCTGTACTGTAAGTCTCCTGTGATCTGTACTGTCTCCTGTGATCTGTACTGTCAGTCTCCTGTGATCTGTACTGTAAGTCTCCTGTGATCTGTACTGTCTCCTGTGATCTGTACTGTCAGTCTCCTGTGATCTGTACTGTAAGTCTCCTGTGATCTGTACTGTCTCCTGTGATCTGTACTGTCAGTCTCCTGTGATCTGTACTGTCTCCTGTGATCTGTACTGTCTCCTGTGATCTGTACTGTCAGTCTCCTGTGATCTGTACTGTCAGTCTCCTGTGATCTGTACTGTCAGTTTCCTGTGATCTGTACTGTCAGTTTCCTGTGATCTGTACTGTCAGTCTCCTTTGATCTGTACTGTCTCCTGTGATCTGTACTGTCAGTTTCCTGTGATCTGTACTGTCAGTCTCCTTTGATCTGTACTGTCAGTCTGTCAGTCTCCTGTGATCTGTACTGTCTGTCTCCTGTGATCGGTACGGTCTGTCTCCTGTGATCTGTACTGTCAGCCTCCTGCGATCTGTACTGTCAGTTTCCTGTGATCTGTACTGTCAGTCTCCTGTGATCTGTACTGTCAGCCTCCTGTGATCTGTACTGTCAGTCTCCTGTGATCTGTACTGTCAGTCTCCTGTGATCTGTACTGTCAGTCTCCTGTGATCTGTACTGTCAGCCTCCTGTGATCTGTACTGTCAGCCTCCTGTGATCTGTACTGTCAGTCTCCTGTGATCTGTACTGTCAGTCTCCTGTGATCTGTACTGTCAGTCTCCTGTGATCTGTACTGTCAGTCTCCCATGATCTGTGCTGTCAGTCTCCTGTGATCTGTACTGTCAGTCTCCCATGATCTGTGCTGTCAGTCTTCTGTGATCTGTACTGTCAACCTCCTGTAATCTGTACTGTCAGTCTTCTGTGATCTGCACTGTCAGTCTTCTGTGATCTCCCTTCCCCCACTCTTTGTGTGGTTCCTGTTCATTACTCCGGGTTGCTCTGTGTGGTCCTGGCTGTCTCGGCTCTCTTTCATCTCTCTGTCTGTGTATAATTAGCTCCTCTTCACCTCTGCATCTGCTCAGCCTCGGCTCCCCTCACGCTGCTGTCACCGGCTCTTTCCATCTTATTAATGTGCCATTTAATGTCTCACTCCGACTCGCTGCGCCATTAACTCTCCTATTCATCAGAGTCTGCGCTCCTCCATCCCTCCAGATATTCCATCATGTCTCCTCTCTTCCATCTTCCATTTCTCCTCTGCTCTCCTTCTTCCATCTTTATTTCATATAATCTCCTTTTTATTTCCCTGCAGCTGCTGCTTCATCCCTCTTCAGTCTTTTGACCCTCCATTCTTCATCTTGTCTTCAGCTTCCATCTTGTGTCCAGTTCTATCTGGTCACCTTCCCCCATCTCACATCTTCCATCTTGTCTCCATCCAGCTTCCATCTTGTTTTCTCCCAGTCTCCATTGTGACTTCAGCCTCCATCTTGGCTCCCTTCGGCCTCCACCTTGTCTTTAGCTTTCATTGTGTCTTCCACAAGCTTCAATCTTTTATCTCTACTGTTTCCATCACAACTTCAACTTCCATCCTATCTTTCTCTAGCATCCATCTAGCCTCCTCCTAGCCTCCATCTTGATTCCAGCTTCCATTGTGTTTCCCTCAAGCCTCCATCTTGATTTCAACTTCCATCTCATTTTCATCTAGCACCCATCATGTCTCCTTTCAGCTTCCATCTGATCCTTTTCTAGTCTCCGACTACATCTTGTCTCCTCCAGCCTCCATGTTGACTTCAACTTCCATCCTTTCTTTCCCCATCTTGAATTCAGCTTCCATCTTATCTTCATCTATTACTCATCTGGTCTCCTCCTAGCCTCCATCTGACTACATACTGTCTCCTCCAGCCTCTATTTTGACTTCATCTTTCACCTAGTCTCCTCCCTCTTGACTTCAGCTTCCATTGTGTCTCCCTCCAGCCTCCATTTTGACTTTAACTTCCATGGTATCTAAATCTAACGCCCATTATGTCTCTTATCAGCTTCCATCTGGTCTTCTCCTAGCCTCCATCTGATGACATTGTGTCTCCTTAAGTTTCTATCTTGACTTCATCTTCCATCTTATCTTCCTCCAGCTTCCATCTAGTCCCCTGCCAGTCTTCAGTTTCCACTGTGTCTCCCTCCAGCCTCCATCTAAATTAGACTTCAGCTTCCATCTTGTCTTCCTCCAGCTTCCATCTAGTCTCCTGCCAGTCTTCCGCTTCCATCTTATCTTTCTCCAGCTTCCATCTAGTCTCCTGCCAGTCTTCCGCTTCCATGTTATCTTTTTCCAGCTTCCATATAGTCTCCTGCCAGTCTTCAGCTTCTATCGTGTCTTCTTGCAGCCTCCATCTAGACTTCAGCTTCCCTCATATCTTCCTCTTGCTTCCATTGTGTCTTCCTCCAGCCTCCATCTTGACTTCAACTTCTATCTTTTCTTTATCTAGTGCCCATCTTGTCTCCTTTCAACTTCCATCTGGTCTCATTCTAGCCTCCATCTGACTACAGCTTCCATTCTGCCTTCCTGCAGCCTCCATCTTGAGAATAAACTTCCATCTCATCTTCATCTAGTATCCATCTTGTCACCTTTCAGCTTAAATCTTGTCTCCTCCTAGCTTCTCTCTGACTTCAATTTCCATCTTATCTTCTTTTAGCTTCCATCTTGTCTCCCTGCAGCCTCCATCTTGTCTTCAACTTCCATCTCGTCCCCACCAGCAACTGGGTGTCATCTTCCTTGTGTTGCTCTAGGTGAGGTCTGAAGCTGGCCCCACATGTTCCAACCTGAATTGTACAACTTCTGGTCTTTGTACTTGGACAAACATGAAACATACGATGTGTATCCAGCTGAGTGGGATTTCTTTGGCTTTAGGCTGACACTGGCCTTCAGGTGAACCTTTTATAATCCCACATTAGCTGTTGCTCGGTGTTATGCCGATTCAGTGAATTGCATCTCTGGGTTGTAATACGTAAACTCTCTATACATGCGGTTATTGAGCGTCTTTTCTTCTTTATTCTCCCGTCTTTGCTTGGCCATAATTCTGAATCAGCGATCCAACCAATCAATCTCTCAGATCGCCCTGTGCTACTCTTGGTTATCCTTATAATCCTGCGATTGCCACTTTGAATCTGACAAATCGCTCGGCCTTTCTGCGGGTGCCGCGGAAGGCGTCATTCAGACACGGCTGACATCTGAAGACGTTTTTGTGTCAGCGAGATGTTTGGAAACA
This sequence comes from Lithobates clamitans, assembly GCA_037952925.1. Taxonomy (NCBI): domain Eukaryota; kingdom Metazoa; phylum Chordata; class Amphibia; order Anura; family Ranidae; genus Lithobates; species Lithobates clamitans. The sequence goes on along the minus strand of JBBGZY010002124.1, from coordinate 38,909 downwards.
CGTGAGGGATGTCAGGTCAGAGATGGATTCGTCAAGGCGAAGCGGCCTGACAGGCGCGGAGCAGCGGGGATAATGATAAGTGCATCCATTTGTACGTGGCGCTCGCCCTTTTAATGCACTCGGCGAGTGTGGGAAGTGCGCTCATTGTGTGCGGGATTGAATGGGAGGCCTGGGAGATGGAGCCCTTCACCTGTCATGTGCAGAGGGAAATGTCTTGCCCTTTGTTTTCCGTGGAATTCTTATATAATGGGCTCTGCACTACAAGTAGTGACACAACAACACAAGCTTATTTCTCATCCGGCCTGCAGACAGGGTTTTTTGGAGGGCTCGTCGTCAATATTCCAATTTCATTAAGCACCTGAAACCTCTAAAACCACATCCTACATTGACTACACTTGTTGCGATCCATAAAGTCCAGCTCCAGCCTGAACCTCTTTATAAGAGTGGGAAAACCTTGGAACCTCTATGGCAGCCATTCTCAACTAGGGTTCCATGGAACCCTGGGGTTCCACCAGATGTTGCTAGGGATTCCTTGAGCTGTGGCTGATGAACCACCTATTTGATGATGTCTACAGAGTTCAAGGTTCAGCACCACTTGGCAAAGCCAGCAGCATGATACCAAATATCTTTTTAGCTGTCTTTAAGGGTGGCATTCTGAACACCACTTTAAGGGGGACATTCTTCATATTGACCACCAATGTAAAGAGCATTGTTCCTATTGAGCCCTGATGATTTGGTTTTAGGAAGGGTTCCTCGAGACATGAAAATTATTTTTGGGGTTCCTCTAGGGTTAAAAGGTGACAAAGTGAGGGGAAATCTCCCCAGTGGAAACACTGTCAATAAAAATACACAAGTGGTAGAAGAGTGTTGGTTGCTCGACCTCTTCAAGCAGTGGGTGTTCTCACTCAAAATGGTTTTCTTTACGCAACTCCCCCAGGAATGGTGGCCGAGGGTCAGCTCTGTGCTTGAGGGCCCCGTTCACACTGGACCTACACGCACCCCGAATTCGATGACACAAGTCGCATGACATGTCAAAATCAATGGTTCCCTATGAGAGCCGTCTTAACTAGTCCGACTTGTGTCGGTCCGACTTTGAAAAAGGTTCCTGCCCTACTTTGGTCCGATGTAAGTTGCATCCAAGTCGGATCATCATCTTAACTGATCCGACTTGTGGCATGCGACTTGTGCTCTGAGGATCGGAACCCCAAGCCAAAATTTACAAAAAAAACTACGTGGGGTCCCCCCCAGATCAATAGCAGGCACTTTGAGTCTGGTATGGATCTTGAGGGGTAACCCCACGCCCATATTTTTTTCTTAAACGCCATGGGGTCCCCCCCAAGACAATACCAGACCCTTCAGTCTGGTATGGATTTTGACGGGAAACCATTTTTAAATTTTTTTAAAAATGGCGTGCCCCCACCCCCAATCAATACCAGACCCTTATCTGAGCATGTAGCCCAACAGATCAGGAAAGGGGGGGAGCCGAGCGCGCCCCTCCCCCCGACCACCTGAACCATATCAGGCGGACATGCTCTCAACATGGTGGGGTGGGTGCGTTGGGGCAGGAAGAAGACATTAGCGGAGGGAGAAGACCGGAGGAAGAAGGCATCACCAGAGGGGATGGGACCTGGGAGGGGGGGGACACCACGCCATTTTTTTTTTTAAAGGGTGGCGTGAGGTTTCATCCATACCAGAAGCAAGGGAATTGTTTTGATTAGTCAAAGGACAAGTCAGAATCATCTCAAAGTTGGATCCCATTCATTGAAGTCGGACATGAAGTCCCAGGGCAAAGTCGAATCGGAAGTCGTGCGACTTCCATGTCGGATCAGTGTGAAGTAGGGCCTGAGTGGGAAAGCACCAAAAGCAGAACATATAGGGAAAGATTTACTAAAACTGGTGCACACTGAATCTGATGCAGCTCTGCATAATAACCAATCAGCTTCTAGGTTTCTTGCCACAGCTTAATTGAACAAGCTGAAGTTTGAAGCTGATTGGTTACTGTGCACAGCTGTACCCCCCATTAAGTTCAGATTCGATTTTGTCTAGACCCATACATTATAAAAATTGAAAGTGTTTTGGGAAGGGGTCCCTCTTCATAAGGGCTACAAATACAGTATTGACTGCTGTTAAAGTGATATGGGGTATCAAACATAAAAATGTTGGGATATATTGCATAATGTTAGGAAGTACAGAATAATGAAACAATGGTGTAAAAAAAAAATATATTACAAAATGATTAAAATAGTATGAATAATATATTATTATTATTAATATTTTGATAATCCTTGTGTATTTTCTGTCTATGATGTTCACTGTCAGTCTCCGGTGATCTCCCTTCCCCCTCTTCCTGTGTGATTCCCGCTCATCACTCTCAGTTCCCCCCTTCATCAGGGCTACAAATAACACATAAAAGATTATTATCAGTATACAGTATTGACTGGTGTGTAAGTGGTATGCAGTATTGAGCGTAAAAAGGTATATATATCATTCAATGTCAGGAAGTAAAGTTCAGATAGGAAATATGGGGCAGGGCAAGAATATATAGCTATAAAATTATATCTATATATACATACACTATATTACCAAAAGTATTGGGACGCCTGCCTTTACACGCACATGAACTTAATGACATCCCAGTCTTAGTCCGTAGGGTTCAATATTGAGTTGGCCCACCCTTTGCAGCTATAACAGCTTCAGCTCTTCTGGGAAGGCTGTCCACAAGGTTTAGGAGTGTGTCTATGAGAATGTTTGACCATTCTTCCAGAAGAGCATTTGTGAGGTCAGGCACTGATGTGGATGGGAAGGCCTGGCTCACAGTCTCCGCTTGAATTCATCCCAAAGGTGTTCTTTCGGTTTGAGGACAGGACTCTGTGCAGGCCAGGCAAGTTCCTCCATCCCCAAACTCGCTCATCCATGTCTTTATGGACCTTGCTTTGTGCTCTGGTGATCAGTCATGTTGGAACAGGAAGGGACCATCATCCCCAAACTGTTCCTACAAAGTTGGGAGCATGAAATTGTCCAAAATGTCTTGGTATGCTGACGCCTTAAGAGTTCTCTTCACTGGACCTAAGGGGCCAAACCCAACCCCTGAAAAACAACCCCACACCATAATCCCCCCTCCACCAAATGATTTGGACCAGTGCACAAAGCAAGGTCCATAAAGACGAGGTCAGATACATTGTAGAGGAATGTTTCTGTATTGTGAGAGGAGAGCGGCGCACCTGGAGGAAACCAACCCTAAAGTCCATGCAGTGTGATCTCCCCTGGGGACTGGATCCCGGTTCAGGGACAAATGTGGTGATTGGTGGCCATCAATCATTGGTCTATGACTTTCAGCAATGGAGGCATCGTGGTTATACTGGTAATAATGTGTGTGAAGATTCATCCGACACGTTTCTGGGTTCCTCCTCCTTCCTCAGGGCTGCAACATGGTATTGGAAAGACAGGGGAGGCCAAGTCAGGTAAAACTCCCGTAGTGTACAAACCGGCCCACAAACAAGGTCCATAAAGACATGGATGAGCGAGTTTGGGGTGGAGGAACTTGACTGGCCTGCACAGAGTCCTGACCTCAACCAGGATGGAACACCTTTGGGATGAATTAGAGTGGAGACTGCGAGCCAGGCCTTCTCATCCAACATCAGTGCCTGACCTCACAAATGTGTTTCTGGAAGAATGGTCAAACATTCCCATAGACACACTCCTAAACCTTGTGGACGGCCTTCCCAGAAGAGTTGAAGCTGTTATAGCTGTAAAGGGTGGGCCAACTCAATATTGAGCCCTACGGACTAAGACTGGGATGGCGTTAAAGTTCATGTGTGTGTAAAGGCAGGCGTCCCAATACTTTTGGTAATATAGTGTGTGTATATAAAACGCATGTGTAGCGGGTTCACCCTGTAAATGTGTAGCGGGTTCCGCCAATGTGCACACAGCGTCCTCCTGCAGAGCGATGGCCGCAGGGCAGAGGGGATTATGCTGGAGACTGTGGCTTTGGCAGCCGGCCCGTGTTCCCGCTGAGTCTTTTACGGAAGTGGGGGGAGGGGGGGGGTGAGAGGTGACGATGTGACAGCCGTCTCTGGAGGACGCTTTATTGCTTTCTGACATGTCCGGGCACAGTCGGGCGAAGGTTGGAGGGGGGGGGGGGGTGCTGTGCGCTTTACGATCCTCCGATCAGGTGACATGGCACAGGAACCTTATGCATGGCTCCGGCACACACCCCATGACTGTCTGGTGCCAACGCCGTGTTGATAATTTACCGTCTCCGATCGCGGCGCCTGTACGCTCTAACCCATATAAAAAGGCCTCCGGCCTGCATACAAATCAGGGCGATAATACAGCCAATGAGGCCCTTCTACTTCCAGAATCGCTCGCAAAACGCCAACCGCCGCACCCCGCTTGTTCCGCTCGCACCGAGCCAAGTGCTGAAACCGCTCGGCTTTTATCCTTTAACGAGCGTCCTCAACCCAACTTTTAGTCGGAGGATGGGGGGGGGGGGACGCGACCCCGCCGCAGGGGAATTTCATTACGGCGAGCTTTGCCGCCGCGCCGCCGACCCACACCTTTCCTCCATATGGCAGCGTCCTTCGTCTCTTATCAGGCAGATAAGGCCCCGCGGAGAAGCCGCTTTTACTGCCGCAATAAAACCAGAGTTTATTTTACACATAAAAAAAAAAAAAAATGCACTTAAAACCCGGGCGAGCCGTTCTGGTCGAGCGCCAACGCATGCGAGCAGAAGGCACGCCACGGCCTTTTTTTTTTTTTTTCCTGCAGGAATTTCTAAACGCGCCCCCTCCGCACCCGCCTAGGATTTATGGGACGGGCGCTGGTTCCAGTTAGGAGCGCGGTACTTCCGTGTGCCCATTAACGCACGGAACGCCAAATCGACCACGGCGGCAGCCGCATACAGTTCCCGTGGGCGAGAAGGCGATATTTAGGGATGCAAATTAAAAAACCGCCGCTCATTTCTAAGCACTCATTTATAGAGTATACCTTTTACACTGCGAGGTGGAGGAGGGGGGAGTTCCCCTTTAAGGTGGAATTAGGCGCGGTGTCGCCCTCTCTCGCTGCTGATTAATGTCGCCTGTCCGCGGCGCTCCGGCGGAATTATGGATGGTGCAAGTTTTCCCGGATGATGGATCCCCCCCCTTGCCGCGGTCTCGCCCGTAGTGCTCGGGGATGCTGCGCTGGTGCGAAGGGTTAAACGCTCCGCCGCGGCGATTTCTCAGGCAGATTGATGAGGATTAATGGCCGGTGACAAGGGGTCCTGTTGGGAAGTGCGGGGCGTTCTGGGTAATATTTAGCGGGATTAACCCCTACACCACCAGAGCTTATCGAATGCCGCAAAGGACATTTTTTTTTTTTTGCTATGTTACATCTGACGGTGCGGGGGAGGAGGGGTTTTGTTCACAAGAAGAAAAGTGCGACAGGAATCTGCAACTCCGCCCCTCCAGGGGTAACATTTTTTTGGGTAACACTTTTGCGTTAGAATTCAGGAAATAATCGCCGGCGCTCCTTACAATCTGACAGTTAAAGGGGCATGACCGAAAAAGGTCTGCTGATTGGCACCCGATCAGCGCCTTCAGCCAATGGCGGTTCTTTTTTAATAGGGGGGGGCGTCTTTCTGTCAGAACACAATAGCACAGCAGAGGAGATCGCTGTACTAACATCGGGTTGTTGGTACAGCGGCTCCTCTCCGTTTTTCTTTCGTTCAGCCTGCTGGGATGAACGAAAAAGAACTTCTAGTGTGTACCAGGCTGAAGGCCCCATTCACACTTGTGCAACTTGTCATGCGATTTTGGACCCCATAGTTGCATGACAAGTCGCACCCCATGTTTCCCAATGAGTACGATTTATATCTGTGCGACTTAAAGTCGCAGCGACTTTCTAGTAGTTCCTGGTCTGATTTTTAATGCGACTTGAGGGCCATAGACTTTCATGTAAACCCTCAAAAGCTGCATGAAAGTTGCACCTGCATGATATGCATGCGACTTGTGTGCCAATTTATAGAGCACAAACAATCACAGCGGCCAAATTCAAAAAAAAAAAAGTCACACTCATCCAAAGTTGCATCAAAGCGGCATCAAGTCTCACTGTAAAGTTGCAAATGGAAATCGCATGATTTTGAAGTCGCACACGTGTGAATAGACTCCTAGGGGTTGAATTACTAAAGGCAAATAGACTGAGCGCTCTGCATGTGCAGTCGCTCCAGAGCTTAGTAAATGAGGGAGAGCTCTGCTGATTTCCAACATCCAATCATATGCAAGTTGTTTTTTTTTCCTTGCATGTGATTGGATATTCTTTGCAAAGTGAAGTTTTACCTTATTTACTAAGCTCTGGAGCAACTGTACTTGCAGAGTGTAACTGCACTTTCCAACGTGCTTATTTGCAGTCAGTAAATCAACCCCTAAGTGCCATTTCTGTCTGCTGCCCCGTCCCTCTGCTATCAGCATGAATCCCTTCTGACAGGTTTTTCTGACACCAAGAGAAAAAAGGGGACAGGGGAGGGATCTCCAGCACACAGCCTGGGATTGACAGCCTCAGCTCTGTTCCTGTGAGCTGTGTGGAGGAGGATGTGTCCCTTCCCACCAATCAGCTCTCAGAGCTCCCCTTACTGATGTGGAGGGAGGTGGAGGGGGAGGGGGGGTCCCTTCCCTCCAATCAGAGCATTTCTCACAGCTCTGCAGAGTGTAATGTCAGCTCTTTAGTAAATCACCCCCAAAGCTTCACTTTGCAAAGAATATCCAATCACATGCAAGAATTTTTTTTTTTTATTAAACTGCATTTTTGCTTGCTCGTGATTGGATGATGGAAGTCAGCAGAGCTTTTGCTCATTTACTAATCTGTGGATCAGCTGCACTTGCAGAGTGCACAGTCTATTTGCCTTTAGTAAATCAGCCCCTAAGACCCCCCATACACACTATTAGATTTTCTGCAGATTTTTTTTTGTCTTCAGATTTACCAAAACCACGTAGTACAAGGGCCTGCCTGATTGCATACAAATTGAAACTCTTAAGGTTTGACCTCCATATTATATGGTTTTGGTAAATCTGAAGACAAAAATCTGCAGAAAATCTAATAGTGTGTATGGGGGGATCTAAGTCTGCCCATAGATGGATCGTTTTTATTTATTTTCTTTATGATCAGCAGGCAAAACCCTGAATGTATTCCCTCGTGTACACAAGCTAGGTGGATGGAGGATCCTCCCTGCTGCACTATTGTGTTCTGCCAGCAGGGGGCTCCTCTGCTGAGAGAATACACCTAAAGGAAAAACTTTTCTCTTACGTAGGCCATAAACTATACAATTTTCCTCTAGATTTACCAGAACCATTTAATAGGAGGTCAAACCTAAACACTTTCAATTTGTATGCAGTCAGGCAGGTCCTTGCACTACGTAATTGAAGGTAAATCTAAAGGAAATTGAACAAGAAAATTGTATAGTGTGTGGGCAGCTTTAGTGTTTGATAGAGAAGAGGGAGATTAGAACATCAAGTTGTTTTTTAATGTCTGTGACCCTCGTTAGGGTCATCATATACCATACAATCTGATTGTACAACCTTCTTTAGGCTCGGTTCACACTTGTGTGTTGCGGGTACCTTGCAAATCCACTGCGGTGTTCCCGCATCGCACCCGACTCGCACTGCCCTATGCAAACATTGTTCATGACACCCCCCATTTCAGCTCACATATCGCACTGCCAACTGACAGTTCGGACATGAATCGGATCGCATGGGGGTGGGAACAACCACGCAATCCGATTCTGGTGCGGAACTAAAAAAAGGGCCCTGTGCGAGTTTGGTCTGAATGCGATTTCAGTCATACTATCAGTATGGCTGAAATCGCATCATATGGACATGCAGTGCGGTGCGAATCACATGCGATCTCGCAGAGCTCGCTGGTGTGAACCGCCACTCACATCTCCCATCCAGTGTCCGGGTCGTGCAGATTTGGATGTGTGTGAAGTCACAGTGAGCCGGGAGAGAAGGATCCTTGTAGATCGGCGGGCGCCATCTTTGTGGGTGTGGATCGGATTTACACTTATCAGTCCTCCGCAGGTGGCGGACCTTCGATCTGCGGTGTCAGCGGCCGCCCGCGGCTACAAGGTGACAATCTCTCCCGTTACAGATTAGATCCTCTTGTGCAGATGTAATGATTTGACAGGGGGTCAAAGGTCAGCGCCCCCAGGGAGTGAAATCACACCGGCTGATCGCTGGGTCAGACACTTAACAACTGCTGAAGGATCAATGGTGATTTGTATTGCTACCATTAATCTGATATCCATCTATAGGATTCATTTTATATCAGGAATATCCACTTTGCTTCCCTTTTTATTCTGATTTTATTTCCTTTTTGTAGCAAACAAATAAAAGTGTAAAAGTGTATGTGATCCCCGACAATCACCTTCCCCTGTCTGCTTCCCTTCACCTCTGGTAAAGCGGTATTAAACCCAAAAGCAAACATTTATTATATTGCAGCTTACCAATCCTTAGAGGTGACGGCTGCATTCGTTTTCTTTTTTTTTTTAGGCTTTTCTTTCCTTTATTTTCCTTTGGTGATCTGGCCAGTAAGTCTGTTGTTTTTTCAAAAGAACAAGCTCTCCTGCAGATGTATCTGTTAGGGGGCTGAGACAAACCATTTACCACCGACAGCGGTGCTTACAATGATCAGCTATTATTTACTCATGTAAAACCTTTATCCCAAAAGAAAAAAAAAAAAACAGTTTGCTGTAACTAATTGTAAAGTGTGATTTGGAGTTTGGTTTCAATTTGTTAGTGTATCTAAATATGTTAATAGATCTAACACTCCCCTACCACCCAATACGGGAGGTGTGTTAGGCTATGTTTCCACTATTGCGTCCCCAAAGTCGCGCAATTTTTTGCCGCGACTTGAAGCAACGCCTGTGTATTCTTGTGGTCTACGGACCTCAAGTCGCATCAAAGTGGGACCAAAGTAGTGCAGGGACTACTTTGAAGTCACACAGATATGAACGGTACTCAATGGAAATCATGGGGTACGACTTGTCATGCGACTTTTCAGTCCCGAATTGCAGGAAAAGTCGCACTAGTGGAAAACAGAGCCTTAGTGTGTTATTGCATTCATGGCACTTGTGAGGCTGCAGATGGGCACTGATTAGGGTGCACTGATGGGCACTGATTAGGGTGCATTGATGGGCACTAATTAGGGTGCATTGATGGGCACTGATTAGGGTGCATTGATGGGCACTGATTAGGGTGCATTGATGGGCACTAATTAGGGTGCAATGATGAGCACTAATTAGGGTGCATTGATGGGCACTGATTAGGGTGCATTGATGGGCACTAATTAGGGTACATTGATGGGCACTGATTAGGGTGCATTGATGGGCACTGATTAGGGTGCATTGATGGGCACTGATTAGGGTGCATTGATGGGCACTAATTAGGGTGCATTGATGGGCACTGATTAGGGTGCATTGATGGGCACTGATTAGGGTGCATTGATGGGCACTGATTAGGGTGCATTGATGGGCACTGATTAGGGAGCATTGATGGGCACTAATTAGGGTGCATTGATGGGCACTGATTAGGGTGCATTGATGGGCACTGATTAGGGTGCATTGATGGGCACTGATTAGGGAGCATTGATGGGCACTGATTAGGGTGCAATGATGAGCACTAATTAGGGTGTATTGATGGGCACTAATTAGGGTGCATTGATGGGCACTAATTAGGGTGCCTTGATGGGCACTGATTAGGGTGCATTGATGGGCACTAATTAGGGTGCATTGATGGGCACTGATTAGGGTGCATTGATGGGCACTGATTAGGGTGCATTGATGGGCACTAATTAGGGTGCATTGATGGGCACTGATTAGGGTACATTGATGGGCACTGATTAGGGTGCATTGATGGGCACTGATTAGGGAGCATTGATGGGCACTGATTAGGGTGCAATGATGAGCACTAATTAGGGTGCATTGATGGGCACTAATTAGGGTGCATTGATGGGCACTAATTAGGGTGCATTGATGGGCACTAATTAGGGTGCCTTGATGGGCACTGATTAGGGTGCATTGATGGGCACTAATTAGGGTGCATTGATGGGCACTGATTAGGGTGCATTGATGGGCACTGATTAGGGTGCATTGATGGGCACTAATTAGGGTGCATTGATGGGCACTGATTAGGGTGCATTGATGGGCACTAATTAGGGTGCATTGATGGGCACTAATTAGGGTGCATTGATGGGCACTGATTAGGGTGCATTGATGGGCACTAATTAGGGTGCCTTGATGGGCACTAATTAGGGTGCATTGATGGGCACTGACCCTTATTTTGCTTTACCGTTCTTTATTTAAAATGTAAGTTTTTTCCTGAAACTTCCCTCTTAAAGTGAAGGTGCGTGTTTTACGCCGATTAATACGGTATATCCAAATAACGCGCCCGAGCTCATTCTTAGTCCTGAGCGGCGCCCAAGGATTTCTTGGGGGGCACAAAAGATATATATATATATAAATCCAAATAACACGCCCAAGCTCATCTCTTCACCACACACAGCCACAAAGGCAGGAGAATTCTTGTTGGGCGGTGTATTGGCGCTCGGACGAACGCACTTAATGGTTCAAGGAATGTCAAGCAAAATGGTCGGCCCTCACGCATGTTCACTTCATCAAATCTGGCCTACTTTGAAAAAAGTTTGTACACCCCTGCTGTATAATATGACAGGTCGCAGATTTATTCATGGAGACCAGTAAAGTTGGTGACAGGTCCTCTTTAAGATGTAGCTGTATAGGGTTAGACGGGTTGGACGGTCCATGCGGGGGCCGCACTACAAACATCAGGAAAGCTGCTGAGCGCGGACTGGCCAAATCCTTCAACGTTCTGTAAATGTGGAAAAATATGTAAATCCAGCAAATCTGTTAAAATCGGTTGAATGGCCTTCAGGACGGCCGGGGGGGGGGGGGGGGGGGGCGACCTGCCCATGTGTTCCCCGCCTGAAAGGGTTAATGCACCTTCGGCGGCGCCGGCTGCGCCTCACCTGCTCCCGTCTGGATGTCAGCAGGCCAACGTGTTCTTCCTGCCAGAAGCCTTTGTTTGCTTCCCTACCGCAGATCAGCCGCGCTTAAACAGCCGGCCTTTGGCACGGTGACCCTAGCAGGTGTTCGAGGGAACCTGCATCCGCCTGCCAAAGCTGGAGGGGGGCTCGGGGGGGGCTCACCCCTCTCATCCAGAGAAATCCTGCAAGCCCAGCAGTGGCCGGGATTTGAACAGGATTTTGTGGATAAGTGGCGGTTTCCTTGCCGCTCCCGTATATCCCCCGCGTCGTGTGTAATCCCCGGGACTACTTCCCTTTTTCTGCTGATTTTATCATTGCTGCTTTAAAACTGAACTCCGGCCAAAAAACCATAAAAACGAACAGCTGATTAATAAACAAGATTTTCCCCGCTGTACTTTTTTTTCTGCCCCCGGATGTCCTCGGTATGTTGGGCAGCATCATTCAATCAACGTCCTCTGAGCTCAGGTAATCCCGGACGTGCCCCAAGCCCGTGACTGGACAGTGAAAGGAGAAGCAGCGCAGTGATGAGCTCATCTCTCTGTCACTCTGCTCTCTCCTCCTGTCAGCAGAATTATGACTATTTTATGTAAAAAGAAAAAAAAAAAATGGCTTTAGATCACTTGTGTCAAACATTAGAATCTGGCCCACCAGCCCATTTCATGTGGCCCTTTTAGTTCCGAAGCATCTGGGGTGCCAAGGTCCGCCATCGCTGCCCTAGGGGGTTATCTGATGTGGGGAGGAGCCGAGAGAGCCGTCGGGGGACCCCAGAAGACGGGGATCGGGGCCACTCTGTGCAAAACGAGCTGCACAGTGGAGGTAAGTATGATATGTTTGTTATTAAAAGAAAAAAAAGAACCCTTACAATCACTTTAAGTATTCTCCCTCCTATTAAAAATTCACCGACGATCCGCCAATCACTCGGCCAGCCCCGGGTTCTGACACCGTTGCGATCTTGGACCTAATCCTTGTGTGTAATTAACCCTCAGGTCACCGAGTGAGACGACACGCAGCATTAAACAGCATTTCTGTGCTGCCCTTCATCCAGCTATTGTGATCCCAATTTGGCTCCAAATCCGCGTGTGATTAACTTGCTAAATACCGGATGGGATTCACAGTGCTGCAAAAACTCAAAGTAATGGACCCGCTATTTGTTTTATTATAGAAATCCGTTCATGAGCTCCCAATTGGCTCTTCTACTATCATTTGATGTGAAGGAGGTTCCTCATGTTTGCTGTGTCCTCCACATGGCTTCTCACAAACTGCAAACAGGACTTCTTATGGTTTTCTTTCACCAATGGCTTTCTTCTTGTCACTCTTCCATAAAGGTCAGATTTGTGGAGAGCACGACTAATAGTTGTCCTGTGGACAGATTCTCCCACCTGAGCTGTGGATCTCTGCAGCTCCTCCAGAGTTACCATGGGCCTCTTGGCTGCTTCTCTGATGAATGTTCTCCTTGCCGGGCCGGTCAGTTTAGGTGGACGGCCATGTCTTGGTAGGTTTGCAGTTGTGCCATACTCTTTCCATTTTCCGGTGATGGATTGAACAGTGCTCTGTGATATGTACAAAGCTTGGGATTTTTTTTATAACCTAACCCTGCTTTAAACGTCTTCACAACTTTATCCCTGACCTGTCTGATGTGTTCCTTGGCCTTCATGATGCTGTTTGTTCACTAAGGTTCTCTAACAAACCTCCGAGGGCTTCACAGAACAGCTGTATTTATACTGAGATTAAATGACACACAGGTGGACTCTATTTACTAATTAGGTGACTTCTGAAGGCAATTGGTTCCCCTAGATTTTAGTTAGGGGTATCAGAGTAAAGGAGGCTGAATACAAATGCACGCCACACTTTTCACATATTAAGGCTTCATGCACATGAGAAGCCGGTGCAAACTCTGCTGAACACGTGGTTTTAAAAGCTGAAACCGGAGCTTAGAAACGCCCGTTTTGCCGCGTTTAGCAGCGTTTTACCGCGTTTGCGTCTAGAAGCGTCTGCAGAGCAGAGAATGACATTTTGCAACCCAAATTTGGGGCCCTGTATCTCAGGGCCAATTGGTGCTAAGAACCCCAAATTTGGTGTGCTAACACAGTGGAACTAACACTACAACATATCCAAAGCTGGGGTTCTTAGCATCAAGTGGCCCAGAGATACGGGGCCCCAAAATCGGGTCGCAAAATGTCATTCTCTGCTGCAGAAAAGTGCTTGCCCTTTTGCGACCCGACTTTGGGGCCTCCGTATCTCGGGGCCACGTGGTGCTAGGAACCCCAAATTTGAATATGTTGTAGTACCAAGTGGCCTGAGATATGGGGGCCCCAAAGTCAGGTCACAAAATGTCATTCCCTGCTGCAGTTTACCATCATATTTCTGTGTTTTCTGGTCCAAAAAATAGGGTTCCTTTAAAAACACTTATAAACGCGGTACCGGCGTTTGGCGTCTGAAACGTGGAAAACGTTTGCGTCTGAACCCATTTTTTTGCTTCTGGAAAAACAAGGTTAAACACAACTGCCTAAAAACGCCAAAAAACGAGACTGTGTACATGGACACATAGGATAGCATTGAATGGGTTCAGGGGCAGTTGGAAAAAGTGTCCAACTTCCTCTGAACTTCCTCTGAACGCGCGTTTAACAGCGTCTCGTGTGCATGAGGCCTTATTTGTAAGAAATTTTGAAAACCATTTATCATTTTCCTTCCACTTCACAATTATGTGTCACTTTGTGTTGGTCTATCACATAAAATCCCAATAAAATACATTTACGTTTTTGGTTGTAACATGACAAAATGTGGAAAATTTCAAGGGGTATGAATACTTTTTCTAGGCACTGTATGACTTAACACGAGAAATATTTCTGGTGACAGGTCCACTTTAGAGCCTGTCTGGGGCCCCATCTTGTAGTGAAGAGGGCCTGTCTTGTATCTTGTTAGAAATGTGATCGGATGGATGTAGACGGGGGTTGGGCGGGGGAGCGGTGGCGCCCCCTGTGGCGGTGGGGGGGAGGGGGGGTAGTGCCGGGAAGCGGTGCCTCTGATGGATGACTCCCGGCTCCTGATTGATGGTTGATTTAATCTCCGAGCTCTACAGAGCTGTAAGGCCAAATCCTGGGGTGCAGGGGGGGGGGGCGGTGCGGGGGCCCCTGGCGGCTGTGTGATCATCGGCGGGGTCAATGTGCGCAGACATCATTCCTGGCGGAGGCCTCTGGAGGTGTCCGGATTTTTATATCCGCCTGTAAATCAGAGGACGCAGCCCTGCAGAACATTAAAACCTGCCCGGCACATAGATCAGGAGCTTGGCCTGCCACACCGCCGCGACAATTCACCGCCGAGCCGCCTTTTATTACACGCCGTCTGCTGACATCTGAATGCCGCTTCATTGGCATCAACCGCCGCTTAAAGGGGAACTCCGGCCTTCCCTTCAGTCTTGCACAGTTGTACCGGCTCTTCTCCTGGACTGAAATGCCTTACTCTGATTTCACCGCACACTGTGAGCTTCTCATAATGTGCATTAGAAGCTGCAGCAAGTCAGAGAAAGCCCCGCCTCATTTCCTGGCTGGAGGACATCCAGCATCTTCTACAGGCGGTCCCTGGACCACCTGACCGACAGTCAGGCGGTCCAGGGACAGCCTGACTGTCCCTGGACCGCCCCCTTCATTCACTGGATTTCAGGCCTTGCAATCATGGGGGTTCAGCATCATATGGGGGGGGGTGTTACCTATGCAAATACAGCCTGCCTAGGAACGCCCACTCCAGACTGCCACCCACCCATCAAAGTCATGTTTACATTTGCATAACTCCTCCCACTGAGGGGAGTACTGATGTAGGGTGCTGTGATGTTTTCATGTGCCCCTCCCACCAGCCATGATCTGCCTGCATTGCATAGAGAGGCACAGAGACCCCAATGATGACATCACAAGATAAAAATAAAGTATGATGACATCACTGGGTCCAAAATAATTCATGTAATAGAAATGGAAAGGTTATTTAGGAATTTTATTAGCATGTTGATAAGGGGGGGGGGGGGAGAAATCACACTGTCTAAGCTCTGCTGTTCATTTGGTGTCAGAGCTTACAGGTGAGTAATGCCACTGACCTCCTCCGCCATGTGACGGTGTTTGGGCCTGCTGATTGGCCATTTAGGTGGGAAGTCACGTGATCCTTTGGGGTTGATTTACTAAAGGCAAATAGACTGAGCTCTCTGCAAGTGCAGTTGCTCCAGAGCTTAGTAAATTCGGTAAAGCTCTGGTGACTTCCATCATCCAATCATGTGCAAGCAAAAATGCGGTTATTTTTTTATTTTCCTCACACGTGATTGGATATTTTTTGTAAAGTGATGCTTCGCCTCATTTACTAAGCTCTGGAACAGCTGCTCTTTGCAAAGTGCACAGTCTATTTGCCTTTAGTAAATTAACCCCACTGTGTATCTGGAAGCCCCATTCCGTTAGAGCAGGGGTCTTCAAACTGCGGCCCTCCAGGTGTTCAGGAACTACAATTCCCATCATGCCTAGTCATGTCTGTGAATGTCAGAGTTTTACAATGCCTCATGGGATGTGTAGTTCTGCAACAGCTGGAGGGCCGTAGTTTGAGGATCCCTGCGTTAGAGCAACAGGGCTTGGGCCCCTGATGAAGCGGGGAGGCGGTGGGGGAGCGTGGATGGGCGAGTATACCTGGCTGGTGGGTTATCGGAAAGCATTGTCACTTTTTGCTTTTTTCAGAAAGTATTGCCCTTAATGTTGGTTGTGGGGCTAGGAGTGCCGGGTACAAACGGTCTGTGTTGGTTAAAGTGGAGGTCCACCGTGAAAAAAAAAATTGCACAAAAAAAAAAATGGAGGAAAAAAAAAATATATATTTTTTTACTTACGTGAAATGGCTGTTGCTAGGCAGTCTCCCTAATCTGCCTCTTCCTATGCCGTGTTGATGTTGTCTCTTCTCCTCGCGTTGTCTTCTGGGGAAGGGGGCGCGGTGTGTTCTGGGAACTGTGTGTGCCCCACAACACATCGCGTCCCATTCACAAAGCGCTGCGTGACTCGGGTAAGGCTCCACTGCCCGTTTCCCTTAGTTAGGATGGCGGTGCCGGGAACCGAGAGCCGAGGGACGTTTCGGCCTCGGGGCGGCCGACATTGCGGGCACCCAGGACAGGTAAGTACTTATTTAAAGTCAGCAGCTACAGTGTTTGTAGCTGCTGACTTTTAATTTTTTTTTTTTTAACGGCCGGAATCCCGCTTTAAGCGTATTATGTGCACCCAACGCGTTTCGGCTGAAATTCTGCAACTTCCAGACGAAAAACACTAGAAAGCCTGGTTTAGGCGCAATGGAGCTGAAATGCCAGAGTATTCTTTAGATGGTGAAGGTGGATCCTAAAGCTAGATCCTTTAGGGTTCATTCACACTTGTGATTGGCTGTGAGAACCCCAGCGGGTTTCCGCTGTGTAAAAAGGCTGTTTGATTGAGTCTTCTCTGATCCTCCCCGTTTTCCACAGTCCCCAATCCATCTACCGATAGTACAGAGCCTTGGTAGAACTCTGCACATGCTCAGTTTGGTGTGTATTGCTTTTTTTTTTTTTTTTTTCCTTGGGAGAGTGCATGTGCTCAGCACAGTGACAATCAGCACTGTCCAGACAGAGGGTCAGGGGTCCTGCAGCCTCAGAGGAGAATGAAAACGCCTCCAACAAGCTTTAACCAGACACTGATAGAAGTCACAAGACTGCTCTATACTGCTGATGAGAAAATGTATTTAGCAGTTTATATTTACTAAAATACTTCCATTTCCATGTCTTGTGTACTGTGGGAGACCAGATATAGTGAATGCAGGGTCCGGGGGTTAGTAACACTTTAAGTGCTGTCGCAGTTTAATGGATCAGGTCCAGCATCCAAGTACACCGATCTCCCCAAGCTGTCCACAGAGCGTCTGGACACAATGGGGTTGAAAACTGGGGGGAAAAAAAAAACGCCAATGCTTGGGGCGGCCATACGCGGCTCGATAAAAGCAGCCCTCGCCGGCGACACCAGCCTCCCGCGCCCGCGATCGGGAAATGTAAGGGGTTAACCTGGAGTGCGATAACAGGCACCACCGCGCTTCAGAAGATCTCATTACAGCGCTCAGCGATTTCCTGACGTGGTGGAAAATATCTGCGTGACCAAACGGCGATTGTTCCATTTTCTACGGAGAGGAACCTCTCAGCATGGGCGCACGTCAGTCTAACAGGGGAGAAAATTGCGGCAGTTCCCCCCGCGGCGGGGGCCATTCAGGGGAGGGGGCGGGCGGATCTTTTGCGGTTCGCAGTCTCTAGGTGAAAAAAAAAATCTGCCCCGTCTGTAGCCACCCCACCGTTTTTCTTCCTCCAGTCTCGGGGATACCGGTCCAGCACCCCCACTTTTCTACCCAACGCCTGCTTCCCTCCCGGTCCTCGTCTTCTGGCCATAGGATTTCACTTCCCTCCAAATAATCATCAATCTCATCATTATCTATACACACTATATACAGAGATAGCAGCATTTATCCTATAGAACCTTCTATGGAAATCTATCCAAGTGAAATGTAAAAAAAAAATAGACGCAAATGCGGCATGTAAACGCCGTTTACATGTAAAGCCGTTTTTAGACGCCGGTTTCTAGCGGTCAAGTTAAATCGTTCAGGAGAGGTTGAGCAACGTCCCGTGTACACGAAGCCTAATGGCCCGTACACACGATCCGAATATCGTACGAAAAAGGATCGTATGATATTCGGATCGTGTGTACACTACTTTCGATAGCCATAAAATCGCGTTCAGGAGTCGTTTTTCCTACCATAAAAAACGCCAAACGCTCATAAACGGCGATAAACGCTCAAAAACGTGGCTCACCTGCGTTTTTTAACACTTTTGATCCATTAAAAAAGATGAAAAAAAAAAAAAACGCTAACACCACCATTGCGGCACAAACCTATTCGCATGTCACCATACCGATCGCTGCGTGCCAATCACTGAATGGGACTCAAAAAAAACAAAAAAAAAAACGCCAATGCTCTGGGCGGCCATACGCGGCTCAATAAAAGCAGCCGTCGCCGGTGACACCAGCCTCCCGCGCCCGCGATCGCGACTTTATTTAGCTATTCAATTTCTACTTGCGACTATTAAACGAGAGCGGTCGTACGATATTCGGAACGTGTGTACGAGGCATAAGGCATGTAATAAAAATATATTACTTATTAATTTTAAATTAGCGGAAATAGTGGATAAGGGTGGAACCGGGGAAGGCAAAATATAAGCAAATTAAACGTTGACCTTAATACCATTGGACTCTATGTGAATTGGGTAAATGGGAGAACCTTTTATGAAAATGTATCCAAACAAAATAAAATGTATCTAAAGCCCAATGTTATATCATTTCGGATGGCGCCGGCGAGGGTTAAAGTGTTACTAAACCCAGGACCCTGCATTCACTATATCTGGTCTCCCACAGTACACAGAACATGGAAATGCAATTATTTTAGTAAATATAAAACTGCTAAATACATTTTCTCATCAGCAGTATATAGCAGTCTTTTGACTTCTATCAGTGTCTGGTTAAAGCTTGTAGGAGGAGTTTTCATTCTCCTTTGACTGTCCTGTGAGGTTTGCATGACCCCTGACCCTCTGTCTGGACAGTGCTGATTGGCCCTGTGCTGATCACTTGCACCCTCCCAAGGAAAAAAACAAAAACCTCTCTAGCAATACACACCAGACTGAGCATGTGCAGCCTGACTCCAAATGCTCTGTTCTATAAGGAAATGATTAGGGGACAATAGGAGTAATGGGGGATCAGAGAAGACAGGATCAAACAGCCTTTTTACACAATGCAGAGGATTAACCCCTTAGGTTGAGTATAACAAGCGTGATTTACTGCATATACAGACTGACTTTACTGAAATTCATCAAAATGGTATTGGATCTGGGAGACTCTAATAAATACACCAATTTTGTGCTCTCTGGGTTTACTCTGTTCTGACTGATTTTACTGTTGTGGGTTTGGTAACACTTTAAAGGTAATAAACCCAAAACCAAAAATTTTATATATTTCAGCTTACCGATCATTAGATGTGGTGGCCGCATTAGTTTTCTTTTCTTTGGCTTTTTCCCTGTCTTTTCACCTGGTGATCTGGCCAGGAACACACCTCCTGTATTAGTGAGACACAACTCTGGGTGAAGGAGAACAGGAGGCACAGCCGACAGCCGCATTGTCAGTCTGAGGCCAGCAGTTTTAGATACATGGACAAATGAAAGTGATTGTAAGCGATCATCTTGTTAAAAACACCCAGAAATGAAAGGCAAAACATTTGTGTATAGAGATTAAAAACTATTATAAATACCTTTTTTCAATTTTTTATGTAATCACATTCCCTCTGTTCTCAGCTGCATAAGAGCTGGGGGGAAGGAGAAGCGGCAGCACACTAAGCTTCCAAGTGAATGATTGTGCAGCAGGGGGCGTGTCAGGACAAGCCTGACCATTGGAGGAGAGAACACTGAGTTCCCAGCATAGCCGGAGAACTGGCCACGCTGTGCTCTCCTGCCTAGAGTGGTCAGTTTTTAATAGGAAAGCAGAGGGACTGCCAGGAACACCAGGGATTTCATATAAAGGAAGCAATACAAAGAGAACAGGATAACGTTTTATACGAATACATGGTGCAGAAGGAGCGCATATCAGGAATGTGAAGTTTTGGGGTAACAAAGGCTTTAAAGCCAAACCCCGGCTCACACTTAATAACAAGGTACAGCAGTTTTTTTTTTCCTTTTGAGATAAAAGCTGATCATTGTAAGCACCCCGGTCAGTGGTAAATGGTTTGTCTCATCCCTGTAATCTAATACATTTTGCTTTTGAAAAACAACAGACTTGCTGAGCCTGATCACCAGATGAAAATAGAAGAAAGAAAACGAATGCAGCCGTCACATCTAAGAATTGGGAAGCTGCAATATAATAAATGTTTGCTTTTGGGTATAATATGCTTTAAGATAAAGCTGTAAAAAAAAAACTGTAGTTTCCCTTAAAAAAAAGAATTGCAGGTAAACCTTCAGTGCAGGCGCACGTGCAGCTAACAACTAGAAATAAGAAAACGCCAGGCACGCGTAGGCCGCCGTTTTTGTTTTGGAATCTCCACCCGGAGTCCCCCTTTAAGCCCCGCTTAGCTCAGAGTGACATTTTCACGCAGGGCGAGGTGAG
Source organism: Lithobates clamitans (assembly GCA_037952925.1). Classification (NCBI taxonomy): domain Eukaryota; kingdom Metazoa; phylum Chordata; class Amphibia; order Anura; family Ranidae; genus Lithobates; species Lithobates clamitans. The sequence continues at coordinate 18,717 of JBBGZY010002124.1, read as the reverse complement.
GGAGCCGCATGGAGTCGCTGCGCTCGGCTGGTTACAAGACTCCGAGAGATATTATTACTGGATAAAGGTGCCCTTAGGAGACGCTGCGATCATGAATCACCGCTGACATCAATTAGAGGGTACCGGCGACAGGCTGAGACCGCGGCCTGAGATTACCTCCCCCGCCCGGCGTGGCAGACAGAGGCATGCTGGTACCTGTAGTCCTCCCGACAGCACAGTCTGGTCTGTTTTCCTGCTGCAGTTAAGCAATGCAACATAATCACTGTACACCCCCCCCCCCCCCAGACTACAGAACCACACCATTCAGCTGAATGTAGATCGGGAATCTTCAAACTACGGCTCTCCAGCTGTTGCGGAACTACACATTCCTCGAGGCATTGTAAAACTCTGACATTCACAGACATGACTAGGCATGATGGGAATTGTAGTTCCTGAACAACTGGAGGGCCGTAGTTTGAAGACCCCTGATGTAGATTCTGCATTTGGCAGGATCATCGCCTATTCAACAATGCCAATGCAGTGCCACCACCTAACACTAGAGGGCAGTACTGGTGCAGTCCACCTACATTCACCATCGCTCTACTCACCATGTCAGCAGCAGCTACCTATCAGCCAATAAGAGAACCATTGCTTTCATTTAAACTACTAAGCTGCTGAATTCTGATTGGTTCTGGGTTGCTGCAGCACATTGACGTTTCCCCATCATAAAAACATCTTCCATTTAGATTTTACTTAAATCTTAAATTAGCTCAATCCATGGCGGCATGCCGGTCGGGTAACTCGCTTCTCCATCCCCTGCTCTCCTCCTCGGCTTCCGCTGTGCGTCTCCTCCTCCTCCACCTCAGTGGCCAATTGGAGCGCTTCTCCTTTCGGCCAATCGGGAAACGGGGTCTCAGACCCACTTCCTGATTGGCCAGGAGGAGAATTAGCGTGACAATAGCGAATGTTCATTCGCTAGCGTCACACAACTAGGTGGGATCGGGGCACAGTGCTCAGCTTGGTCAGTAACACACACCCCGGCTTGTGATTGGACAGTGACGGAGCAGCAGCACCCTGGTGAAGCCATCACTCTGCTTCCAGGCTTCACCTATGCAGCATAGCCCAGCTGGCTCAGAGTTTTCCCACCCTCTACCTTGGTAGAGGATTATAGAAATCTAAAAAAAGAGACAAATTTAGATACTTAAATGAGTCAAAATAAAAAAAAAATATAGATTTTTTTTTCTTTATTGAATTAGTAATTGCTTTATTGGTGTTATACCAAATATACTAAACTCAGACATGAAATATGAACAAACTATATACCTTTATAGTGTGTACTTGTCTCAATCCAGAGCACTAAGTGTCATTTCTATCTGCTGCCCCGTTCCTCTGCTATCCACATGAATCACTTCTGACAAGTTTTCCTGACACCAAGAGGAAAATGGTGACATGGGAGGGATCTGCAGAACACAGCCTGTGATTGACAGCCTCAGCTCTGTTCCTGTGTGCATGTGTGAAGGGGGATGTGTCCCTTCCCACCAATCAGCTCTCAGAGCTCTCCTCACTGATATAACTTCAGCTCCCCACCCCCTGCTTTTCAGAGCGGAGAGATCCTGTGTAAATCCTGCACTTTGAATGGATGTAGAGGAAACATGGCCGTCTTTGTGTATCACCTGAGGCCAGTCACTTCACTGGGTATATGGAAGGGTTTACAACCACTTTAGGGGGACATATTCCACCTACAGCCTGGCTCTAATTTTTTTCTGTAGTCACCATAGAGGCTGGAATCCCACTGCAATGCACTGTGAAAGCCCTGCTGAATATGGCTGCTAAGAACGATAGATGGAGCTGACTTTAACAGAGGCCCGTTAGCAGTCATGGCTGGTCCTCCACACTCCGCTTTTGTTGACTAGAATGATTTTACTCATGATTATTTTGTACGTGACATTTTGGATTAATAAACGGCGGCCATCCAGCGGAGGAGAAAATAGCGCAGTTGATGGTATCGTGGCCGCCCCGGCCTTCCCAGCATCTGCGTAATGCGACCCAAAGCTTTAATGTTATTTCGGCTGATGTCAATTAATGAAATTATCACGAAAATTTGTCCTGTTTGCCCTTATTGAATTGGCGCGTCGCTCTGATAGGATCTACGCTCGGCTGGGTAAGTGCAGAAGGTGCGTCTGGACAATGTCACTGCGACTCGATCTGGCAGGCTTTGGTCTTCGGCTCTTCCTGACAAGCTAATGTGAGACAGATGCGCCGAGTGCACAGCTTGCTCTGATGTGGGAAAGAGCACGGATAGTGCGCCGGCCATGGCAGAGACTCCGCCTGGTAACATGAATTTGGCACGTATGGCGCGGCACGACATCAACCATTCCTGGTCTCCTGGTCGGAGGAAGACGGACTGAGCTCCGAGAGGATGGAGGACAAGGATTTTATCATGGTTAAATTCCGAGAGAAATCAGTATTAAGACTACATTCACATAAGTGCGTCTCCAAAGTCGCTTGATTTTCAGTGCGACTTTGGGGTGACTTTTGGTGTAATTTTTGATTCGACTTTACATTATATGGATCAAAGTTGCATCAAAAGTTGCACCGAAATAGCGCAGGCACCTTTTCAAAGTCGCTGCGACTTTAAGTTGAAATGATTTGGATGGGTGCCATTGAAAAGAATGGCAGGTGATTGTCATGCGACTTTAATGTCCAAAGTAGCATGACAAATTGTACGAGTGTGAGTGGACTCTAAAGGTCACCTCCATCACCTGCGGGGCTCTTATATCCCTCTCCTGTGCTGGGATTTTCCCACTTTAGTTTGGCCACATTCTCACCGGAGGCAGAATCTCTAGAAGTCAGCTGACCTTCTAGGGTGTTGCTCCCCAGCAAGATGTCAGTATACTACATGCCAATACAATATTGTAATTGATACGTGTTAGTGTATATATAACATATACTGTATATATTATATATAGTTGTATATTGTGGTGTGAAAGAGGCAGTGCAATTTTGCAGGTAAGGAATTGCAGGCTCAGGATAGGTATGTGTGTCACCTAGGATTCTCACCCATACAAAGGTTTGGGATGTAATGTGTCTGGTATGGAGAAAACTGGATTGCCAATTTTCTCAGGGCTTTGCAAGTCCTGGACTGGGTCCTGGAGCCCAGAGACTTTGTAGGACTCAGGACAGGTGTCCATGTCACCTAGGGTTCTCACTCGTTCGGGGTTCAAGTTTTGGGATGTGATGTGTATCTGGTAGAGAGAAAACTAGCTTGGGAATTTTCTTAGGGCTTTGCAAGTCCTGGTCTGGGTCCTGGAGCCCGGAGACTTTGTAGGACTCAGGACAGGTGTGCGTTTCACCTAGGGTTCTCACTCATACAGGGCCTGAGGTTTGGGGAGTGATGTGTGTCTGGTAGAGAGAAAACTGGCTTGGGAATTTTCTTAGGGCTTTGCAAGGCCCTGGTCTGGGTCCTGGAGCCAGGAGGTTTTCCAAAAGTTTGGGTGGCATGAAGCCGCTGGGTTCCAGGACTCAGACCAGACCTTGCCAAGCCCTGAGAAAACTTACAATCCAAATTTCTCCAAACCGGACATACATCTTGGAGCCTCTTAACCTGTAAAAGTGAGAAGCAAAGATGACACCCATACCTTTCCTAAGCTGGCAATTACTTACCTGTAAAATTGTGCGCAATGTTAGAGCTGGTGCATCCGAGCTATCACCTCCAAGGCCAATGTTGGACTGCGGTACCTGGGGCCCATGAGATGGGCCCACCTTATTGCAGTGCAGTCAGCACTCAATTGCGAATAGTGGGCCTTTATTACTGTTCGTAGGTCATGGGGAAATGGTTTGATGGTGTCTACATGCAACAGAACGTAATACTATGCACAAGGTCATCCCTATAGTGACACTATAGTCCAGGGCAATAATAATAGATGATATCGAGCTACAACAACATTTATTTTATTAAATAATACCATATCATACCATAACTGCATATATATTGATATCTGTGATGCTGTTTGGATGTTTTAATTTGGAACATTAGCTGGTTGTTAGGAGCGGGCGTGGAAGCCGGCCGCCGCATCCTTAACAACCGATGACTCATCAGCTGTCAGCAGGGTTGCAGCGATGTGGCACTGCCCCCCTGTGACGTCACTGGCACGGCATGGACCAGTCGATGACGTCACAAGGAGCGGTGCCACCTGGTGACTTTGCCAGGTTGCCCTGCCCCTTAGCTAATTAAGAACTGTCAGACGATGAGAGCCAGCGACATCGGGAGCCAGCGACGGCTGCGGAGCTTCCTTTTGTTTTCACGGGTCGGCGGTGTTCATTGTGATTGACGCTGGATCTACATTGGGGGATATTTTTTTTTCCCTAATAAAGGAATTACCAAAAACTCTCTGTGTTTTTATTTCTTTTTGACACTTTTTTTTTGTGAATGAGTAGGGGTATAATGTACCCCATACTCATTCACATAGAGGGGGCCAGATCTAGGGGCCTCCTTGTTAAAGTGGGCTTCCGGATTCCGATAAGCTCCCTGCCTGTAGACCTCCACAGCCACTGACCAGGGTTGTGGGGAAGAGGCCTTTGTTCCCATCGACACCTTGGGGACAAGGTGCTTTGGAGCGAGAGGCAGAGCCCCCCTGCCCCAAAGCACCCCCCCACGTTGAGGGCATGTGTGCTAGTATGGTTCAGGAGGTGGACGCTCACTTGTCCACCCTTGAATAAGGGTCTGGTATGGATTGGAGGGGAACCCCACCCCACTTTTTTTTTTATATTTTGGCGTGGGGTTCCCCTTAACATTTGTACCAGACCTGAAAGGGCCTGGTATGGATTTGGGTGGGGGACTAGAGTTGCCACCTCATCCCTTTAAACCCGAACACCTTTGAATTACGCAGGTTTTGAGGCTAATTAAATGCAGATAAGTCCCCAAGTGAGTTTAATTACCACCTTAATCAGCCACAGAACCCGTGTAATTAATATGTGTTGGGGTTTAAAGGGATGAGGTGGCAACTATAGGGGGAACCCCCAAACTTTTTTTTTTTTTCTGAATTTGTGTTCAACACTGATGAGATATACAATTCTGATTTTTTTCCCCATAGTAGTCAGGAGCCTGGAATTCGAATCTGAATCGCACCAGAGTACTCAGAAAACGCACAAGTGTAAAGGCTAGCCAGAGGCTAGCCTGTATTTGTGGGAGGAGTCTGAGAGGGCTATTTAAGCCTCCTCCTCTGACAGGCCAGGGCTCGTTGGCGTTTCTGGGTTCAGAAGGGGGTGGGGCTTGCACATCACTTCCGGGTCTTTGCCAAGACCACGGCCGGCTGCAACATGGCGGTGCCTCTCTCGGTGCTCCACCTGGGAGTTTGCCTGCCTGCCCACCCACCTGGAGTCCCCTCGGCACCCACATTCACATGTCCCTGCTTCTCCCAGTGTTGGGGGGGGTGTGCTCGGCCGCCGCCGACTCCTCTCTCCATGGAAAGCCAGCTCCATGAGGGAGCCGCCCGCCTGGTGCCCGGGGGGGGGGGGTCGTCCGCCCGCCCGCTCGCTCCTCTCTCCCCTTACCAGTTTGCTCCACGTGGGAGCCGCCCGCTAGCTTCTCCGGGTGTTCAGGGGGAGGGATGTTTAGCCAGCCGCCTGCTCCTCTCATACGGCTTCACGAGGGAGCCGCCTGCCCGCTTCTCCCGGCGCTCATGCCGGGGGGAGGGGGGGGCCGTCCATTACTTCAGCTGCTTCTCCCTTCTTCGTATGCCTGCCAGAGGTGCGGGGGCCGCCCGCTTCTCCCGGCGCTCATGCCGGGGGGAGGGGGGGGGGCATCCATCCACCCTCCGTCCCCTCGGCTTTCTCTGATCAGGGTCCTCCCCGCCCGCTTCTCCCGGCGCTCATGCCGGGGGGAGGGGGGGGCATCCATCCACCCTCCGTCCCCTCGGCTTCCTCTGATAAGGGTCCTCCCCGCCCGCTTTTCCCGGCGCTCATGCGGGGGGAGGGGGGGCGTCCGTCTTTCACCTCAACCACCGACCGTGTCTCCCATTTTTTATCCTAGTGTGCCTGCTAGAGCTGTGGGGGCCGCCCGATTCTCCCGGCGCTCATGCCAGGGGGAGCACGTCCATCCATCATCCACCCACCCTCTTTCCCCATGGCACCATCTGGTCAGGGTTCTGCCTGCCCACTTCTCCTGGCTCCCATGTGGGGGGGGGGCATCCATCCATCACTGTAGCTGGGTGCAGTCCCGCATAGTGGGGGAGCCGCCCACTTCTCCCTTTCATCCCTCTGTTCCTGATAGCGTTGTGGGGGCCGCCCGCCGGGGGTGAGGGGGGCTGTCTGTCCGTTCATCCATCCTCCTACCACCCACTTTCCCCACAGCTCCATCTGTCCAGGGTGCTGCCCACCTGCTTCTCCCAGGTCCCATGCGGAGGGGGGGGGAGTCGTCGGTCCATATATACATCCATCCTCCACCCACCCACTTGCCGCTCACCCGTCAGTTCACCTCCCTGGTACCACGCCGTGCATCATAGAGGGGACGCCCGCACGTCTCCCAGTTCTCATGGGGGGAGCTCACCCGACTGCTCACCTCCCGGTATTCACATGGGGCTTCATGTGGGGGGGGGATCCCCGCACGCCTCCCAGGCATCCACCGCTTCAGTTAAGTGTTCATATCGTGGCATTTCGGCCCCAGGATTTCTGTCATAGCGTTTCGGCACAGGTTTTTCTGATTAGGCGTTTAGTCTCAGCGTTTGTTTTCTGTCAGCATTTTTTTTTTTTTTCTGTCATAGGGTTTCTGTCCGAGCATTTCTGTTGTAGCGTTCTGCCCCAGCATTTCTGTCATGGTGTTCGGCCCTATTGTTTATCATGATGTTTCTGCCACGGCATTTCTGTCGTAGCGTTCAGCATTTCTGTCGTAGCGTTCAGCATTTCTGTCGTAGCGTTCTGCCCAGCATTTCTGTCGTAGCGTTCTGCCCAGCATTTCTGTCGTAGCGTTCTGCCCAGCATTTCTGTCGTAGCGTTCTGCCCAGCATTTCTGTCGTAGCGTTCTGCCCAGCATTTCTGTCGTAGCGTTCTGCCCCGGGATTTCTGTCGTAGCGTTCTGCCCCGGGATTTCTGTCATAGCGTGTCTGCCCCAGGATTTCTGTCATAGCGTGTCTGCCCCAGGATTTCTGTCATAGCGTGTCTGCCCCAGGATTTCTGTCATAGCGTGTCTGCTCCAGGATTTCTGTCATAGCGTGTCTGCCCCAGGATTTCTGTCATAGCGTGTCTGCCCCAGGATTTCTGTCATAGCGTGTCTGCCCCAGGATTTCTGTCATAGCGTGTCTGCCCCAGGATTTCTGTCATAGCGTGTCTGCCCCAGGATTTCTGTCGTAGCGTTCAGCATTTCTGTCGTAGCGTTCAGCATTTCTGTCGTAGCGTTCAGCATTTCTGTCATAGCGTTCTGCCCAGCATTTCTGTCGTAGCGTTCAGCATTTCTGTCGTAGCGTTCTGCCCAGCATTTCTGTCGTAGCGTTCTGCCCAGCATTTCTGTCGTAGCGTTCTGCCCAGCATTTCTGTCGTAGCGTTCTGCCCCGGGATTTCTGTCATAGCGTGTCTGCCCCAGGATTTCTGTCATAGCGTGTCTGCCCCAGGATTTCTGTCATAGCGTGTCTGCCCCAGGATTTCTGTCATAGCGTGTCTGCTCCAGGATTTCTGTCATAGCGTGTCTGCCCCAGGATTTCTGTCATAGCGTGTCTGCCCCAGGATTTCTGTCATAGCGTGTCTGCCCCAGGATTTCTGTCATAGCGTGTCTGCCCCAGGATTTCTGTCATAGCGTGTCTGCCCCAGGATTTCTGTCATAGCGTGTCTGCCCCAGGATTTCTGTCATAGCGTGTCTGCCCCAGGATTTCTGTCATAGCGTGTCTGCCCCAAGATTTCTGTCATAGCGTCTCTGCCCCAGGATTTCTGTCATAGCGTCTCTGCCCCAGGATTTCTGTCATAGCGTTTTTATTTATTCGGTCATGGTGTTTTCTGTCAGTGTTCTGCCCCAGCTTTTCTGGCTCGGCGTTCAGTCTCAACTTTTTATGTCTGCATTTCTGTCATAGCGTTTCTGGCCCAGGATTCTGTCTTTGCATTTCTGCCATCAGTATTTCAGTCTCAGCGTTTCTATCAGTGTGTTTCTATCATGGCATTTCTGCCTCAACGTTTCTGCCCCAGGATTTCTGTCATCGCATTTCTGCCTCAGCGTTCTGTTAGAGCGTTTCTGCCTCAGGATTTTCGGTCATGGCATTTCTGCCTCAGGATTTTCGGTCATGGCATTTCTACCCCAAGGTTTTCGGTCATGGCATTTCTGCCCCAAGGTTTTCGGTCATGGCATTTCTGCCCCAAGGTTTTCGGTCATGGCATTTCTGCCCCAAGGTTTTCGGTCATGGCATTTCTGCCCCAAGGTTTTCGGTCATGGCATTTCTGCCCCAAGGTTTTCGGTCATGGCATTTCTGCCCCAAGGTTTTCGGTCATGGCATTTCTGCCCCAAGGTTTTCGGTCATGGCATTTCTGCCCCAAGGTTTTCGGTCATGGCATTTCTGCCCCAAGGTTTTCGGTCATGGCATTTCTGCCCCAAGGTTTTCGGTCATGGCATTTCTGCCCCAAGGTTTTCGGTCATGGCATTTCTGCCCCAAGGTTTTCGGTCATGGCATTTCTGCCCCAAGGTTTTCTGTCATGGCATTTCTGCCCCAAGGTTTTCTGTCATGGCATTTCTGCCCCAAGGTTTTCTGTCATGGCATTTCTGCCCCAAGGTTTTCTGTCATGGCATTTCTGCCCCAAGGTTTTCTGTCATGGCATTTCTGCCCCAAGGTTTTCTGTCATGGCATTTCTGCCCCAGGGTTTCTGTCATGGCATTTCTGCCTCAGGTTTTTCTGTCATTACATTTCTGTCATAATGTTTCTGCCTCAGTGTTCAGTCTCAGCATTTCTGCCATAGCATTTCAGCCTCAGCATTTCTCAGAGGGGCATTGTTGTTCAGTTACGGCATGTACTCCGGTAGCTGTTTTCATCTTCGTTGTTTGTCATGTCTCATCGTTGTTTGTGCATGTTCGTACCTGGGTCAGTTAGCTAGGGCTCACATGTCAGGATCTGTCACGTCTACAGATCCATACGGGCTGAGGTTTCGTTTGTTAATGATTGCTGACCACAATCTTCTCGCCCGTATACCATACGTCATACGATGCACGTTTATTCATCACACCTGTACGATTACCCACCACGGTCTGTGGGTACACCAGCCCTGAGTTTTTAGTTAATTACCTGCCTCTGCGCGGTAGGTCACTCGGGCTCACTCACTACTTACATGGGGGGGGTCCGTCATCAGGTTCATTCACGCGCAGTGGTCTTGTCAATTCTCATATTTCCATTCTTAGGTAGGCACAGAGGGGCGTTGTTCTCATGTCATGTCTGTCATTTCTCTTGTTCGTATTCTCAGGTTGGGCTGTATTGGCATCCATCATCCCCTTGTTGGTCCTTAAGTGGTAGGTTTGGGCAAACGTCGCCATGATTCGGGATTCCACTCTCGGCTCTGATCTCTTGTCCAGGATGTGGTCCGGAAGACTGCTCAGTGACGTTAGTCCAGTCATCTTTTCCGTTCCCAGCCGGTTCCAGGTAGGGGGGCTTCAGTCACTTGGGGTATGACTGTTTCGTCCCATGGGACTCATTTCCCCAGGGTGGAGTCTGGCCCTCCTTCCTCGGTTCAGGATTCAGACTCGGTTGCCAGGTCAAAGACTGAACCACGACCGGATCAAATCCGGTGGGACCAGTATTCTGTGTCTGGCTTGATTTCGCCATGTTGACAATGCTTATTGCCATAGTGCATGGGCCTCATTCAATCACTACATCACATACTTCAGGTATTTAGCTCTTTGAACTCCTGCCAGTTGTCTTTTGGCACTCACCCTTGCACTTTCCCATACCAGCATGGGTTAGTCAGGGCTTGGGGGGGGGGGGTTCACTGAGCACTTCTCTGGTGTCCGGTCGAAGTTTCGGTCTTCTCGGCTATCATTTTGCAGGGGCTTCTTGGGACAGCCATTGCTCCCCTTCCTCCACGTATCCTCTCATTCACAAGCGGTTCATTCTCATGTTTGGGTCGTCTCAGGCTCCATCTAATCGTTCACGGGACGTTTAGTTGGGTTCTGGGTAGCTTAACAGGTTCTATAGGGGGTTTTGTCTCATCACCAAGTCAGGAGTCGGGGGAAGTTTCTCCTGTCATAGTGGATACTTATCGATATATACTGTTGCCATCCGGGCGCGCGCTTCTCCACTTGATGGATTGTCACCTTCCCTTCTTCACCTAAATTTGTGTCTTTTTGCCCTCTTTTCAGGCATACTGACCATTCAGGCCAAGGCACACCTCAGGCCTTGGTGATTAGGATTATCACTTTCTCACTCGAAGACTCTGACTACAAGTGTAAAGGCTAGCCAGAGGCTAGCCTGTATTTGTGGGAGGAGTCTGAGAGGGCTATTTAAGCCTCCTCCTCTGACAGGCCAGGGCTCGTTGGCGTTTCTGGGTTCCCACCCACCCGTTTCCCCCAATTTTCATGCATACTCATAATACTTTTCTTACATTCAGGGTATGCCCTCTTTTCAGGCATACTGACCATTCAGGCCAAGGCACACCTCAGGCCTTGGTGATTAGGATTATCACTTTCTCACTCGAAGACTCTGACTACAAGTCTCTTTTTCAATTTGCAGTGCGAACTGCCGCTGCACCGCATATATATGAACCGACTCCATAGAAAGCCGCTTTGGTTCACATGTCATGCGGTTCAAGACGCATCCAAATTTGCATATATGCGAACAGAGCCTAAGAGTTTAACAAACTGCAACAACGTAAGTTACCACGCTGCCATAGCTGTGTTAAATCAAGATCTGTCTTCATTGCATAGAAAAGCGCAAGGATCCAGTGATGACATCACTAGGTCTAAAATGTATGTAGTCTTTTCCTAGCATGTTGATGGAGGGGGGGGGAGGGAGGAACCAGAGAAGGCAACATGTAAGTAAATTAAACTTTACTTTAACTTTTAAACTTGGGTCAGGGTGATGTTAGAGGAACCCGGCGACATTTCCTGCACTGTGTAGCACCCGCTTGTTTTGCAGAAACCTCAAGTGTCTCCTCAGAGAAGAGCGTCACTGAAATATATTTGTGCAGAAAACAGAGTGGGAGCCGAGTATGAAAGAGGATCTGGTTGCCATTGTTGCTGTCCTGAGTGACTGTGAGTGGGGAGCTGCAGCTCCATTTTCTAATGGCTCTTATGGCCAAAAACACAAAATTCTTATTATAACCCGCAGAGATAAATCAAAAGAAACTCAGAGAAGGTCACTGAGTTAACGGTATTGAACCAAAAAGTTTCCACTGACCCAGTATGAAGCACAGAAGAGCCTACGGGGGAAGGGGGGGTTTACTAAACCTGGAGAGTGCAAAATCTGGTGCAGCTCTGCATAGAGACCAATCAGCTTCCAGGTTTTATTGTCAAAGCCTAATTGAACAAGCTGAAGCTAGAAGCTGATTGGCTACCATGCACAGCTGCATCAGATTCTGGTAAATCTTGTGTCTACAAATTCTAAAAATAAGAATCCTCATTTTGGGATAGAGGGCAGAAAGTAATGGTTTCTTCATGCCCTTGGCAAACTGTACACCCAGAATGGCTGGTTCAAAGCACAGTTCCAGGCAGATATGAAAGAACAACTGCACACATGTATAGAACTACAATCAAGAGTCATAGAGAAGACCCCAAAAGCCACCTGACCATCACATCAAGATGAGCTTGTTGAATTCCTATTCCAAAACCATGGCTATTAATTGGGAGTTGTCCCATGGCCATTAACCACTTCAATACTGGGCACTTTCACCCCCTTCCTGCCCAGGTCAATTTTCAGCTTTCAGACACACTTTGCTTGACAATTGAGTGGTCATGCAGCACTGTACCCATTAGAAATTGTTACCATTTTAGACAGATAGAGCTTTCTTTTGGTGTTATTTAATCGCTACTTTGTTTTTTTTTTTTTTTTTTTAGCTAAACAAAAAAAAAAAAATTCTGTTATAAAAGTTTGCAAATAATTCATTTTTCTTCTTCACTGATGAGGCTGCACTGATAGGGAACTGATAGGCGGCGCTGATGGGCACCAGAGAGCCACACTGTAGCTGTCTTTCGGCTATAGCGCGTTCATGAGGTGGTTAAGTTGGAGTTGCCCTGCCTCCCCCATTGCCATTAATATGGCGTTGCCTATACCATCCTCCACTCTTCTGGTAGGCTTTCCGCAGGATTTTGGATGGTGTCTGTGGGAATTTATGCCCATTTATAAGGTCAGACACCGATGTTGGGTGAGAAGACCTGGCTCACCGCTGGTGCTCCCAATTCATCCCAAAGCAACCCAATAGGATTGAGGTCAGGGCTCTGTACGGGACACTCGAGTTTTTCACCATCAAACTGGTCACACCAGGTCTTTATGGAGCTGGCTCTGTATACAGGGGCATAGTCAACTGTTAGCACAAGGTTGGAAGACTACAATGTCCAAGTTTGATGTAGTATTAACAGGACCCTTCACTGGAGACACCTGAGCCCCCATTATTTGGAGGGGTGGGGTTAACATAATTTTGGCCATATAGGTTAGGGATGAGCTTAGGTTTGGCCCAAACTCATGTGGTCATATTAGGTCAATGATGTCATAAGCATCCCTTCCCCTTTGAATGCTTGGAACTGCGGGTGGGGAATCCTCTACCCACAGCTCATTGGCCCGGCACTAATAGCAGCCTTCCAGGGGGACTCCTCTACCCACAGCTCATTGGCCCGGGAATAATAGCAGCCTTCCAGGGGGAATCCTCTACCCACAGCTCATTGGCCTGGCACCAATAGCAGCCTTCCAGGGGGACTCCTCTACCCACAGCTCATTGGCCTGCCACTGATAGCAGCCTTCCAGGGGGACTCCTCTACCCACAGCTCATTGGCCCGGCACTAATAGCAGCCTTCCAGGGGGAATCCTCTACCCACAGCTCATTGGCCCGGCACCAATAGCAGCCTTCCAGGGGGACTCCTCTACCCACAGCTCATTGGCCTGCCACTGATAGCAGCCTTCCAGGGGGACTCCTCTACCCACAGCTCATTGGCCCGGCACTAATAGCAGCCTTCCAGGGGGACTCCTCTACCCACAGCTCATTGGCCCACCACTGATAGCAGCCTTCCAGGGGGACTCCTCCACCCACAACTCATTGGCCCGGCGTTGATAGCAGCCTTCCAGGGAGAATCCTCCACTCACAACTCATTTGTCCGGTGCTGATAGCAGTGTTCCTGGGGGAAGCCTCCACCTAAACTCATTGGCCTGGCACTGATAGCCTTTCAGGGGGAATTCTCCACCCACAGCTCATTGGCTTGGCACTAATAGCAGCCTTCCAGGGGAATCCTCCATAACTTATTGGCCAGCAGATGGGTTCAAACCAAACCTGGAGCACAACCCAAGCTCATCCTTCTATATAGGTAGGTGTATTGGTGAGGTGTCCATATACTGAACCTTGATGTGTACAGTAAGTATGTACAATGCACTCCTCTAGACTAGACCCTGATTGCATTGTACCTAATGCTAAACTATTGTATTGGGTGGAGTTAATATGTTTTCCTTGAATATTTCCGAGGATCTATAACAAGAGAATTAATAAAGGTAAATCCCCTCGGTTGACTTGGAGTATGCTGGTGCATGTAGTTCATCATATCCTGGGGGGAGTAACTGCCGCCATGTCTCAGCCAATTTATAGATCAGCCAGAGAGAAAAAAAAAAAAAAAAAACATAAAAAGTAGTGCACCCCCTCCCCCCTGGTGAATTAAATCATCATAAACTAACACTGAGGTGCCATTAAATGCAGTTCAGACCTATTAAACCTCATTATGGAATAACTCTCCGCAGTGCCAACTCCGCCAAGCCCCGAACGCCGCTTTAATTTGATGGGTGTTAAGGGAGAATTAGATATTAATTGCAATGGCCGAGCCCCTGCTTTTATCCCTCAGCGGCTTCCCCGGATTGTGCATTGCTCCGGAGCCGCATGACAGCGCCGTCCCCGAACCGCTCACATCTGTCATTCATGGGAGCCTTTTATTGCCAGTATGGGATGTGATCAGAGGAAAGAGCAGGCTATGGTGACAACAGGTTTCCCAGTAACTGGGGCCGTTACAAAGCCACATGGTGGTGTCACGCTGCTCCCGTGGCTTGTATCACTAAAGGTTAACCAGATCGCATGGATGGCCAATAAGAAAGCCCATTGTAGACTTCTCTTTCAGCGCTGCAGCCTCCTGTCACATGGCTCCTTGCTCTTCAGCTTCCCTTTTAGAGGGCAGAGCTTGGACCAAGGAGCATGCCGGCTGTTTTTCTTTTATGGGTTTAGATTCTGGGCCGTTCAAGAGGTGAGGCAACCGGCAGCCACAGAGTTCTAGCTCACCGCAGGGTTAACGGCACAAGCTGAGTGCAGAACTGGGACTTGGAGCCAATCATTACGATCCTTCCCAGCAGGCTCTCAGGGGATGACACAGCTGGAGCCATTTTATCTCAGCAAACTTGACCCCTTGTGTAAATAAAGTCCATCTGACTTCAGGCTGGAAATCCCGGCCTCCTCCCCGTCGTTTATCATCTAATTCTTCCCTCATCTCCTGACCTTCCATCATGTGTGCGTTTCCTGCAACGGCTACTTAAAGGGAATCTCCTCCTTTCCACTTCGGACAATAAAATGAAAATTTTTCGGTATGTACTGCAAGCTTCTGATGGTGGCCGGCTGACACTCAGAAGGGGGAAGAATAATACCTGTTGATGGGTGTTTGTCTATATCATGGTATTTGGCCTCCATTTTATTGCCCATACTAGAGTTGCCACCTCATCCCTTTAAACCCAAACACATATTAATTACACGGGTTCTGTGGCTAATTGAATGCAGATAAGGCACTAAAGCCCGGTTCACACAGGGGCGGCACGACTTGCAGGTCGCCTCAGAGAGGCGACCTGCAAACGACTGCCCGGGCGACTTGCAAAACGACTTCTGTATAGAAGTCTATGCAAGTCGCCCCAAGTCGCCCCCAAAGTAATACAGGAACCTTTTTCTAAGTCGGAGCGACTTGCGTCGCTCCAATTAGAACGGTTCCATAGCACAGAACGGGAGGCGACTTGTCAGGCGACTAGGTCGCCTGACAAGTCGCCCCAGTGTGAACCGAGCTTAAGTGAGTTTAATTACCACCTTAATCAGCCACAGAACCCGTGTAATTCATATGTGTTCTGGTTTAAAGGGATGAGGTGGCAACCCTAGGCCATACATGAATTTCTAAAATCAAATGTGAAAGGACACATTCACAATTGCCAAAACTAAAATGCACGTTGCCACAACGCACAGTGACACACCTGCTTTATGTGCGGTGACATTCACTGTGATTAGAGCTCAAGAAATTGAGAAAAAAGCTCAACACACATTGCACTGTAGCGTGGCACAGCACATATATCAGGTGTTGTGGTGCGTTGTGTTTTTGAAATGAAATTATTATTTTTTTTTATCTGTCCTGGTGCATTAGTAGCCCATTGATAATAAAAGTGGTTTAAAAACCTCAGACATGAAATATGAACAGAGCACATCCCTCTATAGTGTGTACTTGCCTTAATCCAGAGCACTAAAGCTGGCCATACACCATACAATTTTCCTATTCAATTTTCTTTAGATTTACCTTTAACTATGTAGTATAAGGGCCTGTCTGATTGCATACCAATTGAAAGTGTTTAGGTTTGACCTCATATTATATGGTTTTGGTAAATCTAAACGAAAGTTGTACAAGAAAATTGTATAATGTATGGCCAGCCTTAGGCCCATTTTACACATGTGGACCGTTCAGGTCCGCCTGTCAGTTTTTCAGGCAGGCCTGAACGGACGCTCCATGTATCTCTATGGAGCAACGGATGTCAGCGGTGACATGTCCGCTGAAATCTGATCCTCTCCAATCCGCTAAATGCAGACGGATGGAAACCCTATTTTCCATCTGTCTGGCGGATCGGATGAAAACGGACAGGCGGTCCGTTTTCATCCGATCCCCAAAAAGGAGAGCGGGGCTCCGTCTCTTTTATGTGCGTCCTCCTCGCTCCGTCTCTTTTCTGTGCTTCCTCCTCGCTCCTTTTCTGTGCGTCCTCCTCGCTCCTTTTCTTTTCTGTGCATCCTCCTCGCTCCGTCTCTTTTCTGTGCGTCCTCCTCGCTCCTTTTCTTTTATGTGAATCCTTCTCGCTCCGTCTCTTTTCTGTGCGTCCTCCTCGCTCCTTTTCTTTTATGTGAATCCTTCTCGCTCCGTCTCTTTTCTGTGCGTCCTCCTCGCTCCTTTTCTTTTATGTGAATCCTTCTCGCTCCGTCTCTTTTCTGTGCATCCTCCTCGCTCCGTCTCTTTTCTGTACATCCTCCTCGCTCTGTCTCTTTTCTGTGCGTCCTCCTCGCTCCGTCTCTTTTCTGTACATCCTCCTCGCTCCGTCTCTTTTCTGTACATCCTCCTCGCTCCGTCTCTTTTCTGTACATCCTCCTCGCTCTGTCTCTTTTCTGTACATCCTCCTCCCTCTGTCTCTTTTCTGTGCTTCCTCCTCGCTCCGTGTCTTTTCTGTGCGTCCTCCTCGCTCCGTCTCTCCTCTGTGCGTCCTTCTCGCTCCGTCTCTTTTCTGTGCGTCCTCCTCGCTCCGTCTCTTTTCTGTGCGTCCTCCTCGTTCCTTCTCTTTTCTGTGCGTCCTCCTCGTTCCTTCTCTTTTCTGTGCGTCCTCCTCGTTCCTTCTCTTTTCTGTGCGTCCTCCTCTTTCCTTCTCTTTTCTGTGCGTCCTCCTCGTTCCTTCTCTTTTCTGTGCGTCCTCCTCGCTCTGTCTCTTCTCTGTGCAACCTCCTCGCGCCGTCTCTTTTCTGTGCGTCGTCCTCGCTCCGTCTCTTCTCTGTGTGTCCTCCTCGCATCCGTCTCTTTTCCTCGCTCTCTCTTGTAGGGCGCTCTCCTCGCATCCTTTATCCCACACCTGTTCTTTGCAAAATTAATGCGGCCCCGGCGCCCGGGAGCAGCTTGCGGGGAGGAGGGGGGGGGTGGAGAGATAGCAGCACAATACCGAGCTGAAAGCCTCAATTAACTTAATTCCTCAGAGGAGCGCGCTGATCCCCAAATGCGGCGGCGGTAAACGTTCGTCAGCCGTCTGCGGAGCCGCGACTGTAGGTGTTGGAATTTGACTAATCGAGTGGAGGGTCAGAGAGGAGGATATAATGACCTCCCGGATGCGGCTGCTTTTCCCCGTGATTTATGTGCTATTAGAAATAGGTCAGGCGGTGTGCGGATATTAAAGCCAGGCTGTGCAGTCAGCTGTATTTGCGTAGAGGAGAGACGGCGGTCCCCCGGCGCGTCGGTCAGGGTGATGTGCGGAGGATAACGCACGTGGAAGTGGAAGGATGAGATTAATATCTAATTATCCATCTGTTTGCATTTTTTTTTGTTTACTTCTGCAAAGCCTCGCAAGCGAATCTGCCGCATTGCTCGCCATTGCTGGGCCGCCGTTTCACACCTCCAAGGATGACGCGACTATTTTGGCCCACGCTTGTTGTTTTTTAGCTCTGTAGGGCTGTGATATTGGAAGAGGCATCGAAATATGGAATGGAGTCCATGATTGGGTCTATGGAATGTCTATGACCATTGGAGTGTGGCATTCCGCAGACACAGCAATCTCTGACACCAGATTCCCAGGATCATTCCGGGGGAGGGGGAACATCATGGGGCCCATCCAAGATGTGACTCCGGGGGCCACTCTTATTTCCTGTACTGCCATCTACAGCTCCACATACCTTACTGATTGAAACAAAGTATCTTATATAAAGTCATCCTGAGCCCCCATTCACATCGGCGTGATTTCACATGCGAATTGACCTGCCAAATCGCAGCCTATGGCCTGCAACGGCGCTGTCTCAATCGGTGCGACGCCGACTTTGCAGCACCGATTTCCAAAAGTAGTTCCTGTACTACTTTTGGCGACTTCGGGGGCAATTTCAATAGACGTCTGTGCATGAACCCGCACTGATGTCTTTCAAATCCCCCCCACCCCCAGACATGCACCGGTTTGAAACCATGCGAGTTCAGCTGAACAATTTCAAACCCACCTTCAGTGTGAACTAATATCTAGATATCTGACCTTTGCTACATTCTACATCAAATCACATGATGTGATGACATCTATATGAGTGATGGCTTCATCAGTATGTTATAGTATACAGGAGTGACATGACCGCTCTCCATATATACTGTATCTTACAAAAGTGAGTACACCCCTCACATTTTTGTCAATATTTTCTTCTATCTTTTCATGTGACAACACTGAAGAAATGACACTTGTCTACAATGTAAAGTAGTGAGTGTACAGCTTGTATAACAGTGTAAATTTGCTGTCCCCTCAAAATAACTAAATACACAGCCATTAATGTCTAAACCGCTGGCAACAAAAGTGAGTACACCCCTAAGTGAAAATGTCCAAATTGGGCCCAAAGTGTCAATATTTTGTGTGGCCACCATTATTTTCCAGCACTGCTTTAACCCTCTTGGGCATGGAGTTCACCAGAGCTTCACAGGTTGCCACTGGAGTCCTCTTCCACTCCTCCATGACGACGGAGCTGGTGGATGTTAGAGACCTTGCGCTCCTCCCACCTTCTGTTTTGGGGATGTTCCACAGATGCTCAATAGGGTTTAGGTCTGGAGACATGCTTGGCCAATCCATCACCTTTACC